>JALPQI010003542.1:0-75788 GCA_025490895.1 Thaumatotibia leucotreta | reverse complement strand
CAATTTCATTATTAGATGCCTATTTGTACTCGTTATTTCTATTGTCGCTTTTTCTATTTATTATTCGACACAATATGTGATTATAATGTGGCTTGTAACAAATGAGGTATGTGGGAGTCGCATCGTTCCACACGGGTGACTTTGCTCGCACGTAAAATTTTTGTATGTCATTACGGGAACACACGGTTTTGTGAGCGTTTTATAATTTGTTTTTTGTAGATACATTAATTTTATTTACACTCGTACTATAGTGTATCTTGAATACCAGCAGTACAGCATAGACTGACTCCATACGTCAATGCTATAAGTATTGTGGGAGGACTTCAGCATGCAATCAAACAATTGGGCTTCCTCGATAGTATTTTTATATTATACTTTTCTTTTCTATATTATAGCAATACAAATTATAGCTCTTCACATGAAGCCTGTCTACTTTCAACTGAACCCCTATCTAGATTCTTCTACATGACAGAGACGGCAAGCATTCTAAAGTTGAATTCTATATCATGCCAGCCCCCTTCGTCATGTGAAATAGACTGTAAAGGTTTAATACCTTTACAGTACCATCGTAGATAGGTACTACATATAAGTATGTACAGTCAAGGAAATTGATTCGCGTACCGTCTTAAGTCTAAATTGTTGATGTCAACCGAGAACACTAAGGGTTATCTTTATTTGCAATACTAACATGACGTTTGTGCCGAGTAGTATGTTTACGAGCATTTCCGAATACACGTCAGTTTGAATGGTCTTGTCACTTGAATATTGATGTCAAAAACGGGGAATTATATAAATAAGAATATGGCGGCAAATTAATCATCAATCCATCACGGTGACTTTGGACATAGACGCACTGAAAGCAGTGACCATAACCAATTGCAGGTCTACCAACCTGACCTGACGTAACGGATAACTCCGATTGGTTAAATCGAACATCAACGAAGTGTGTAAGGTTCAGGTAGCCAACATGATAAAAATGTGACTTCCATGACACACATCATCGTAAATACTACAGTGCCATAAACATAGTTTAGTGTTGCCAGTGGTTGCTAGAACTGCAGCGGCAATAGCGACGCCGTCACTGGGTCGGAAAAGTTTGTGGTGCTATAATTAAAAAGGTTGCAGTAACTCACCGACAGACGTCTGTGGAATGATTACAAAGAAAAATGTGAGATAGGTGTCAAACTTGCAACAGACAGGGATAGAAATATAAGTTCCTCCTTTATTATATATTGTGATAATGATAAGTTCCTGAAATGAATGTTTCTGCAACTTGTCCATCAAAATAAATTTCACAATAAAAAAAAGTTTTTTGCTTAAAATGTTTAATATCTAGTATAAGCACCATAACAATCAGAGACAGCTTGTAGTCGGGCCGGCATCGACTCTACTATCCGACTACAAATATCTGATCCACGCAACGCCTCCCATACTTCGTGGCAGTGTCGTTCTAGGGCTTGCTTTGTCCTTTCTTGGCCATTTTCCCACATTTGCACCATAATACCCCATATGTTCTCAATGGGGTTTAAATCGGGTGATTTGCTTGGCCAATTAATTTCAATTATTTCAGGATGTTGACGAAACCAATTTTTAGTGACCCTTGCCTTATGAATTGGACAATTGTCGTGAACAAAGTGTATATTTGGATTCCTGGGGATAAACGTTTCGCACAGTGGGAACCATGATTGTATCCATTGTTTCTACATAATCTATGGAATTGGCTCGCGAAGGTATCTGGGCAAGCTCGCCGACCCCCGCAGAAGATATCCACCCCCACATATTGACACTTATACGCCCTGACGCCCGGTTTGGAACAACATGATCTTCTGAATACCGCGTCCTGTCATATCTCCACAAACTCAATCGTCCGTCTTGTGATGAACGAAAGGATTTTTCATCTGTAAATATAACAGTGCTCCAATCAAAATGTCTGTAACGGCGTGCAAATTCAGCTCTTGCTATCTTGTTGGCATCAGTCAATGCTACTTTTTTCGCATGTCGCCTGTGGTGAATGCCTATACCGTGAAGATAATTTCGCACTGTGCGTAAGCAAACTTCAAATCGATCAGCAAAATATTTGGTTGGCGTGAAAGGATGTTCTTCATAACGTTGCCGCATTTCAATAACTTGTTCAGGCGTCAGACGCCGTGAACCGTGATTAAAACGTCGGCGATCTTCTGTATGGCCTTCTTCTCCATATCGAGTGATCCATAGTCTCACTGTTGTTCTAGACATATTTAATAACCGAGCTATATCTCGAATGCCGTGGCCCAGCTCATGTAATGTAATTATTTCACTTCTTCGTTCCGCGTAGTTTATTCGATGCATTTTTAGTTTTATTAGTTTGACTTTTGATTATGTCACCAATTTGACATTGCCAAAAAATATTTTTATAGTTAAATCGTAAAACTATAAATAGGTTAAGGTTATATTAACTAGACAAAACTGTTTGACATAGCAAAACAAATCGAATGATGCTTATATAAGGTTGAGGTTTGCATAACTATAACCCGATCATGTGTCATTTTACTTACGTAAACCAGTTTCATTCGCTTAAAGGAATATAAACCTTAAAGTAATCCTTTGTTTCAAGCAATAAATCATCCAGACGGTACGCGAATCAATTTCCTTGACTGTATGTTAGGTACCTAATCTTAAAAGTAACGATCAGTTACGTATTACGAGGGCAATGTGTGGCGTCACTACGTCACTTACTCGCTTAGCAGACAGTATACAGACATGAACATGACTAACGTAGGTGAGCAATGGCAGATTCGCGTGTGCACATTACAATGAAATACAGTTATTAGATATTAGTAGCCAATTACGATTGGGAACGAACTAAGAGAGCTGTAAAACTCGTCAAAACTATTGTTTTAACGTCCAAAAACTAAATCGATATAGAGAATCAACACACTTTACAAAGCTGCTGGCTCATGACAGCCCCATTTTTATCATTTGCCGTCATTGTTGTCACTTTATATAATTAAAATTAGAATGTAAGAAATGGAAGTGCGAAAGAGTGAAATTATTTGTTAGTGCATAGATTGGACTTACAAATAATTTGAAAACATAGGTTAATTGATTTATATACTCACATGTAAGTAATACGAGTAGAAACTTTTTTGCAATGAGTACGTAGGTGGATCTATATTCATGCTGAGTATCGGTTAACAAATGCGAGCCGTAGAGACCAATCAAAACGTGTTAAAGAGCATATTAATTACCCTAAATTCCAGCAGGATCAGTTGAAATTACGATAGTATAAGTGAAGAAACGAAATGAACGATCAAATACAATACAGTAAAGAAAGCCTTTATTTTTATGTAGGTGCCATATTAACCTCTGTTTAAAAAACTCTTCAAACTTGCTTGCTATTATTACTATTTCAAGAGAATCGACTGTGACTGTGACATATTATACAATAAACCGAAATTCCAGATTAATGGAATTCGAAAATTAGAACACATGGATTGTTGTAATGTCATTATCCAGGGCAGAATCAGTCCACTGTGTAGGTTTATTTGAAGAATTTGTTCGCATCGTATCATTCTGTAGTGGTGTTAGCACAGTTAGCAACCAGTCAGGTGTTGTGCCGACAGTGAGGAAGCGAGGCGCGCATGAGTGTAATCTGTGTGCATACCATCGCGTTATTAACGCGGACTTACTTTCTTTCCATCCTGCTCGTACTCACGTATTGGTGTGAGCGAGCCAGAGAGAAACTAAGACCGCGTTAATAACGTGGCGGCAGCTCATAGTAAGCACAGTGCTAATGAAATCTCGTCCTGCGCTGACGCGTGCTCCGCGTCCTTGACACTGAGTTGACGCTCATTAACTCTGATATGCGACCGGATCGGAACGGTAGATAATGTGTGTCGAGTTTAATCTTACTCAAACTCTGCTTTGCATAAACCACCGAAAACCACGGAAAGCTTTTGAAACCAGTAGATTCCTTTTGGGGTAGTATAAACTGTCCCACATCACAAGCCTTAATTGAGCTTACCGTGGGACTTGGTTGATTTGTGTATGATCTCCCAAGATATTTATTTATTTATTAAAAAAAACTGTAGTTTGCATAGAAAACAGAGTTCTCTTCTGATGCTTTACTTATGGGGTAAAATCTGTCCTAGGTAGGTTACGTAACTTGGGTAGGTACCTCGTACCCAAAAATGGCTTTACAATATCTCGAGAAGTAGTGTCTGTCTTACATAGGGTACGAAACAGATCACTACCGCCACGGACGTTATTTCTTTACATGGTTACATGCGTAATCGTGACATAGAAACGTCATTTCGTGTATTTTATATTGTATCTGTAGTCATCAAACGTGCCTATTTTGGATGGTCCCCAAGCTGGCCCAATACTTGTTAGGAACTTCTCATATATATGCTTGAATTTCTTCGCAGGTTGCCTCACAATGTTTTCCATCACATTTTCATTTGGTATATTTTTACCTTTGCAGCAATTTAAAAAAGTGCGTCACTGTTAAACAATAGCTTTTTAAGTAATTGTTAAGTTAATAGTTGGCTCTATGTTAATTTACTTATAATTATTATACATAACAACGTAGATTAGAAAAGCCCTTTATAAAAACTCGAACTTGTGGCTCTGAATCGTCATCCTACCGCTCTACTACTGAGCTTTACCCGACTCTCCCACTCTACTAAAATGAACGTTCGTACCTTTGTGGTTTTAGCTGCTACATTAACTGATTTGGAATAAATTGTATGAAGTACCCAAATTAAACATTTAATGTTCCAATAACATTAAATGTTATTGGAATTGTACTTCATACAATTTATCAAATTTTGATAAACGATTCAGAACCAAGTAGGATATTCTTCAAGTCAAAATATTTAAATCTGATTAGTATCGCGATGAAAACGAATTGTTTATTAAAACTTAGCTTAGCGGAAGCAAGTTGTACAGACGGACCATAACGATTCCAATCAAGAAACAAATATAATTAAACATTGATTTTAATGCTGAACTTATAATACGTCTGACATGTGAGAGTTCGACTAACAACTATGGACATAACCAGGGTGCGTGCAAATGATTTGCATTATTTAAACAATAAATAGATGCAGTAGATACTGCGCGCGATGATGTGTGTAAAATGTAAGACGGAGTGTTCTGGGCGCTACGCTCGGGGTCGACGTCCTGCCGAACCGGCAACATCGACTCTAATTAAAGTATATTTTATTGTTCCCCTCACTATTCCACCGCTATCGATACGTGCTCGCGCTCAGCACGAATGCGGGCAAATAATTATAATTACATTTTATTTTTATTACATTTTATTAATAGCCGCGACCTTCCCGCCGCCCGCTACATTGTTACTGCGTTCGTGTGCGGTGCGGCTCATCTACTAAATACAAAAATGTATTGTCTCGACGTTCATTTTTAACCAAGGTTTTGCTACCTAATACGTTCATATAATTTAAGATAACATTTTAACTAATATATATTATAGGTATCATCTACAAAAATACTGACAAATTATTTATTACTCTAAAGCACGCACATATTTTTTAGTGAAACAGAGCGCGACAATTCATGCAATAATTAACGCAATCGTTTGTTGCTATATATGGGACTAGATAGATATTAGTAGGTTGATAATAAATTATAGATAACTATTGTTTTATGTGACTTACCTGCCATATTTAGTATAATCTGGACAATATTTACTAGATAATGATTCGGATTCGGAAAGATTCGGTCTCTTTGTAAATCCGTCAAAGTGCCAGGCCATTATTATCGGCAGTTCGCGGCAGCTGGCGAAATTTGATATCGACACGATTACACCAGTAATTTTCAATGGTTGTCCAATACGGTTTAGTGAAAATGTCAGGGACCTGGGTGTTGTTTTGGACAGTACGCTGAGCTGGAGAGCACAGGTCACTGAAATCAGCCGAAAAGTTATGGGCTCCCTTCACTCTCTTAACAAACTGAAGCACTTCTTGCCCATTAGTACTAAAGTATTGTTGGTAAATGCCCTTATTTTACCTATTATTGATTATGGTGATGTGTGTTGTCCTGATTTAAACGAAGAACTTTTAAATAAGCTGGAACGCCTTCTCAACAGCTGTATTCGCTTCATCTTCTGTCTGCGTAAATACGATCACATATCTTCCTTTCGGTCTCAGCTTGGCTGGTTTCCTATACGCCAACGACGCAATATTCGCCTGCTTTGCACCCTCTTCTCTATTCTTAATGATCCACAATCTCCTGATTATCTTAGTTCACTCTTTAAGTTCTATGGCGTCACTCGCGATCGTCAACTTCGCTCCTCCGGTAATATGTCTCTGACTATCCCTCATCACCATTCTGGCTTCATGTCAAATTCGTTCACCGTGCAAGTGGCGCGTCTTTGGAATGGACTCCCCTTTAGTATCAAAAATTCTCCAAGTAAATTTATATTTAAGAAATCCTTACGTGCTCTCATTGCTAGCGGAATGAAGGATTGTTAGTTTTTCTGTTTTAGTTGATTTCATCGGTTATAATATTAATATGTATTTTAATGTATGTATGTAGTTAGTTCGTGTATATATTTGTGTAGGTATATATGTAGGTATAGATATGATATATATGTTTTGTTCTTATTATTTAACTGGATAGATGTAGCACCGCCCACAATCTCTCTGCTTTGCCTTAAGGTTGACTGGTAGAGAATGCCTCATGGCATTAAGTTCGCCTTTTGTACGTTAAGTTTTACTTTTGTGCAATAAAGTTTAAATAAATAAATAAATAAATAATGTATATTTAGACAAAATTGGTTTTGTATTTTCTAGTAGGTATGTACACACTCATGAGGAGTAGGAACACACTCCTAATGCACTTAAAAACTCATCGTGGTAATAATAATTTATTTAAATTCTATATTACTTGTAATATGTAACAAAAACTATAGAGTGGTATCCGTTTAAGGTAATAATTGTTATCGTATTCT
The DNA here is from genome assembly GCA_025490895.1 of Thaumatotibia leucotreta. Taxonomy (NCBI): domain Eukaryota; kingdom Metazoa; phylum Arthropoda; class Insecta; order Lepidoptera; family Tortricidae; genus Thaumatotibia; species Thaumatotibia leucotreta. The sequence continues at coordinate 68,833 of JALPQI010003542.1, read as the reverse complement.
GTTTAGGAAAACGCATCGGTAACTTATATGCGGAACAGTCTGTATAACTTAAAATAAATACGTTCTTTATTTTATTAATTACCTATATCCACGGAAAGACGCAGAAATAGAGTCAACAGAAAATAATGCACACGAAAGTACTTTTCTCGAACTCCTACTTTTTTCCATGTCAAAATCTGTAGTTTATTTTGCCTTTGTATTGGTCGCAACAATTAATTTATTAAATGGTATCTATGTATACTATCTATGAACTAGAAGATAAAAATGAAATTAATATTTAGCTCATTATTTTCCAAGCCTCTGGAAGTGGAGTGTTATAATTTACAATTGATTATTTTTTGTTGAATGCCATCGTATGTATTCGCCAAGTAAAATGTGTTTTCGCTTCAGCGAACAATAGACTAATTAAACTGGTTCGTTGTACTTTGTAAAATGATTTTCTTTTTAGATATGCGTATCTATTTGTATCGCAGTGATTCCTGTTTAATGTAACAACGTTCGGGAACCCCGAAAGTACCTGTAAGGCATAAAGTATCTAAGACATTTTATTTATTATTATAGTAGTTGACTGTTGACCTAACTATTACGTCATGGGATAAAATTATTTGTTTATTCCCGAATTATCCGTTCTAATCGGCGACGGTGACAAATTAAACAAAGCTAAACCTATTTAAATGAAAGCATCAATAACGAAAAGGTAAATAGATTTTTTTTATTTATAGGTATGTTTAGTATTAAGTAAAATTTATTCATCCTCACACCTTGCAACCTAAATGGTCGCGCACCGTGCGGTTTCAGAGGAACTTCCTCCCGCGGACGGTCCGTCTGTGGAATGAGCTCCCTGCCGAGGTTTTCCCGTTGGACTACAGTATGGGGTTCTTCAAAAGAGGAGTGTACAAGTTCTTATTGGGTCGGCAACGCGCATGTGACACCCCTGGGGTTGCAAGCGCCCATAGGCTACGGTGACTGCTTTCCATCAGGCGGGCCGTATGCTTGTTTGCCACCGACGTGGTATAAAAAATTTATTCGTATTTTAAATGAAAGGACACGCGCTCCCGCCGGCAATCTACTACTTATTTTCTACCAATTCATGAAATTAAGAAGAAGTGAAAAGTATTTTTTTATATATTGTAGGTACATAGTCGGAGGAAACATTCGCAATGGATTTCCATCTGGTCAGAAATATGGGACCAAGGGCACCTGTTTACTCTTTAAAGACATTGGTTGAAGTGAAGTACGTAAATATCGAAAGCAGTTTACTCCATATAGGACTTTCAAAATCCATATCGGACCTGCTGAAACCCATAATCAATTTTCAGTGCTGATGTTACTCGATGATCCAAAGTCTTGGACTTTAAAATGTAGAACAAAACAATCCGCTTTAATTTTATACTATACGCATAGTTAATTACATGTGTAATGCATCATTTGGGTGCGAAATGCCAAGTTTCGCGTCGAGGCGAGAGGCGGGAGCAATTTAATGTCCTTATGGCGCGGGATGAGAGACTTAGGACTTAAGAGCCAAAACGTCAAAAATCTCTCAAACATATGAAAAAAATAAAAATATAATTAAACAGTTAAACTCATGTGTATTTTGTATCAGTATTGGAAACTTTAAAATTGCCTTTTGGTCATGGTAAAGATTGCAGGCTCAACACTGCTTACGAAAGGTTGGGCTCATGCCAAAAACATGCCTACTAAAAGTTGATGACGGTTACCTGTAAATTATACCGGTTTTATAACTTAACATGTTTTACACTGCTTAATGAAAATGGATTCGATTATAACACGTACGTATACAATTAAAGTATAGAATAAAGATATTGTCTTTAAAATTAATGGACACTCTCCAAGACGTTATTACGCGATTATTTTTCCTTAGTGTGAGCCATCAGTAGTATATCATTTGGTGACAAGCCGCCACACCACATTTATAATGTTTTATTTATAAGCCCTGTTATTCTGACCAGCGGCAAAAAATAAAATATAGTGCATTTATCAAGAACTCGTCCGTCGTCATGGAATGGTTTATGAAAATATCAAATTATAAACAAAATGTGATAGTGCATTTTAACAGTAGATAAATAAAAATAACTGCAAACGTCCATAGCTGATACTTTATTGCTGAAATATGTATAATTGGACGACTAGGCATATTAGCTATAAAGTACAGGTACCTACCTACTTAATAAACGCATTGCTTTACTTACACTGTGTTGCATTATGAAATGACTACTGTCTTGTGATCATTGAAGCGATGTGAATAATAACATCGTACAATGTAAATACCGCACAACATAGTAGCAATAACACTCGTATGCAGGCGGTGCCGCCCCGCGCCCGCGCCCGCGCCTGCTACGACTTGCGCTTGCGACTGACCACGCTAGCCCCCATTCATAGCCATACTTTACTAATCGCTCACTCCACTCTAAGGCTCGTCGCATACGCGGCGAAATTCATATCGGAATATTTATTTACCTGTGTTTGTCATTAGACATGTCATTAGACAGTTTGCATACTTTCGGACATACTTACCCTAAATGTATATTCAAAAATTATGGTTGTAAATATTTAACATATTTATATCCGAGCTATAAAATGTACTGACAATCAATTAATAATTCGTAAAAAATTAATCGTGGATCATTCTAGACGAAAATTTACAGGTGTACTTATTAATTTATTATTAGCTTTTTCTATGGATACACGCATTTCCGTTCGAAACCACAGATAAAAATAGTAGGTACTCGTAATTTATTGTGGCAGAAAGGCCATTTTTATTGATACAAAAACGGAAATTTCAGTTGTTATAGTTAATTAATATTACGTACTTGCCGCGTTACAATACGTGGATTCTCACACTTTTAGTAATTAGCAAAAAAAATAGTATTTGTTGCAACCTGGCGTCCGGTCGGAACAAACGCAGAGGATCCGCGCGGAGCAGCGCTGGCCGCCCGTGTGTGGGGCGCCGAAACGCCAGCTGTCTCGCTACCATAAAGACGAAATAAAACTTTTTGCCGGCTTCCGCCTCGAGGGTCGGTGTAAAGGAGAACGTTTTTATGAATACTTAAACTAATAATTAACGCCGCACTTAGCAAGCTTAGAACTCTGTTTATGTGTCGACAATTTTCTTGGTATTGTTTGTTTTTCATTTGTGTCCATTTTACGTTGCGGTCCATTTTCCCCGGAGCTCATTATGCCGTGGCGAACCAGTGAGCTACTGTTACGCCGCCAACTAAATTAAAACTTACATTTTGTATTATTACTGATCAAACTATTTGGGAAAAGTTATTGTTGCTACGTTGTCATAGTTGATAAACAATATTAATTTAACTTTTTGCAGTTATACTAACAAGCAATGCCATCTCTAGTGAATGGACAGGCGCCTAACTTTCAATTTGGATCCAAATTCACATTAAAATGAATTACGCAATTTTCACTGAAGCATTTGTTTTGCTAATACCTAAATATATTTTTCCATTATCCAGAAACAGATCTCCACTTGACCTTGTTGTATTTAAAGGTTAATTTGTACAGTATTTAGATGGGATTAATAGTAACAAGCTGATTTAAATTGGGAACTAAATATGTATATTTCAATCATAAAACGAAATATGGAAAGTTCCTCCTTCCCTGCATTCCATTTGAAGCGCTGTAAGCTGTGCGCTGAGCGGGGAAGTGTGCGGGTGAACCGACCACATTGTCTCAACGCGCAAGAAACTTGCCGTTATTACGGCAAAAAGGCGACATCTGTTCCACCTTCTTAGTAGTACTACGTACTACTACAGGTGCAATGCTATAGAAACAATTAAAACGGCCAGTCGTAAATTACAATAATAACATAGTGGTGAAAGTGGTGTAGGGTGGAGCGAGAGAAGCAAGCGCGGGGGAAGTCGCCGTTGACCTACACTGTGCTAGCTTTAATCGGCTTTCATTTTGGCACTTTTATATCAGTGCCTAAACATTTATCCAAATATAAAACGCTTATATTAAGTATACTAATGTTAAGAAACAACCTATCTACTATAATGGCAAACTTTATAAAAAAACTCATAACTACTAACACAATTTGAAACTGATCAATAATTTATACTCAGCAAAGTGTATTATGATACGTAAATAATGTATTTATCATCTGGGAACATACAGTATTCATGCGTGAAGGTTCATAGATAGTTACATAATGTACCGTTTCACTGTAATGACTGTAATTTAATAGAATAATAAATGTTAACTTCCGTATTAAGAGAACTAACAGGGCTACGTATTGTATTGTGGCAACAATGAACTCGGCGAGGATAAAAGTCAGTGTTATTTTACCGTACATTCAGTAGGAAAAGTCTTGAGCCGTTTCGTTGCGGTCTCTACAAACACGCCGAGAGACCGCCGTCCCGAGGGCTGCAGCACCTCAATACTCTCAAATTGCACATGCACTACCATTACTATGCAACAATTATATTTCAATAATAATCTTTCATATTCAATTATTTATACAACTCGAGTGGAATACTTTTATCCCCGACAGTCTTTATACGACAGATTCGTTCCGACGTCGGACAATTAATATTAATTAAGATTTAAATTGGTCTAATTACATAGAGCCCGGTCCATCTCCAACGGCCAGGGCATACTTTGAGTGGACAAAAAACTTAATGTAAAATTTTACATTTAAGTAATTTAATTTTGGGACGTGAAACGACCACACCGGTAGTCATACATATTATGGATGCATATGACGGCCGCATTGCGATTGTTCACAGACGGTGGGATTTTCTTACTTGATCAACTAATTGTTGTGCAATTTAGTATTTAACATTTATATACTATAATTATGTTGCTTTGTAAAATAATAACGGGACGTTGTACAATTACTTATGTAAGTTGCATGTACAAGAGTACATTCGTATTTTCCTAGTTAGCTGGCATCGATGGTAGATACATATCTACTTAAATAGTTAATCTTTAAAGTGATATACAATACAGATCTATGCATAGTCAGTAGTGGGGAGTTTATTTTATATAATTAAAGGATCTATTACAAACAATTCGGTATTGTATTATCAATAGAAAAAAAATAGAATAGTTAATAGTTTTTCGCTAATGATGATTTATATTGTAGACGTTAATGACAATCGATTTTTATGACCAAATAAAATAAAATAATATAGAGTAATATGTATTTATGGGCAGGGGGAAATGTGGGGCCGTGAAAAGATGTTGAGATATTCACACTTATTGGAATGAAATCGATGCTTATTAGAACGATCAACTATTTTGTTGCGTACTTTAGTCTAAGATTGTACTTTGTACCATTACAATCTCTTGGACGTGGTAATTATCCATACAACCGATAAATTGTATATTAAGAGACGATTACAGTCCCTGCTTTTCTCTCCCACCCTTTAGTTTTGAGAGATGTGCTCCTAATGTGCAAGTACCTACTCAAATGTCTGATATGAGTGATATGTGCCTAATAGTATATTTTATTTATTTTCAGGTAAGTCTATTTTGCTCTACGAAGGATTGTGCGGTAAGCTCCGACTCGATTGCTCGAATGTATCTCCTCTATCTACTAACTACATATTCTTTTCCTCATGCCTCAGGATCGCAATCAAGTAAGTGCGCATTTTTTTATACCGATCATTTCCATTTCCAATTATTTAAGTAGTGCACCTAAGATTGCACTCGTTTGGCTTTACATCACGAAACACCACGTGTTTAAATCCTTAGGTTTCCTTAAAACCTGATAACTTTCGATGTTGTGAGTAAAAAAGTTAAAATCATTACTGTCGTCCTTTGACGGCGCTCTCCACATCCTTGCGGCGAGACATTGTGCGACAAGTGTGCATTGTATCGCGCGGTCCTGCCGCGGTCTCCGCGGGCGCGGCAGCCTGAGTAAATACGTCGCGCGCTCCTCGCTACACTCCGCAGCTATATGTTAAACGCCTTTCGGATTGTTTCTAGACTTAAGCGCTAACAGCTTCTTTTAGTTTTCAGCTAGCTTTTTGTGAATGTAGCCGCAATTACCCCTTTCATATTTCCGTGTGCGGAGGCTTCTCTTTCATTCACAATGCCTTTAGGTTTATATACGCGTAGCTGCATATCTTTTAATAACAGGCTGGAGGCGTCACATGTTACCTACTGCTTTTATCTATGCGTTAGCTTATGGCGCTTACATTCCCTGAGTGAAAAAATATACGCTAATGCTACGTGCGATGTAAATTGTCTCTTAATTTGTGGTTTTAGGACGCGTTGAAATGTCTGCGTCGTCAGTAGTGGATCATTGAGGGCGGTACGCTTTAGGTTAGCGCGGCAAAGTGCGAGTTTTGCGCGGATAATGGCGCGGTAAAATGTTTGTCATGTGTCGCACCTTTTGCAGCGGCTGATGAGTGAGAATCCGTTTACCAAATGAGCGATGCGCTCGCTTTTTGTCCCCGCTCCGAGTGGCCCGACATCATTAAAATGCACGGATGTAAAAGGAAACTCGCAAACTAAAGAGTCCCCACTACATCATATAAAGGATAAGATTTTAACATCTTACCCACAGTAATGAGCCCTTTCAAAGTGCATAAATATATCGTATTGCTAACAAGTGTTCTAATTATGAGATTTGAATAAAATTGTAAAAAATGTACGTGAATGTGAGCTCTGAAGTCAGGCCCTCTCATTAAATTAATCCGGCGGTTGGCGCACTATGATATGCTTAAGCTACGCACTGATTGACGTAAGTGCGAAACTTACTCTCAGCTTTATGGAACATAGAAACACAGGCTCAATGCCTTCTATGGAGGTAATAAACGCGGGAAGGTTTTCGGAATCCTTGCAATGAAACTTTGGTAGTCCGCAGTGGATTTGATTAGATGAATTTGCCATTCTAATATTACTGATAAGTGTTAGAAGTACTACTTCAAACATTACAAATAATTAGAATCGCACAATTATTGTACGAAAACAGTGTAAATTAATCTTGTGGTCTAAAGCTCTACATCAGCGAAATAGAAAATTCTAGAAAAAAATAATTTCGTCTAACTTATAATATATAGCCACAACAAGACATGTTATCTACCCAAATAGAAGACAAGAAAACGAGACAATAATAGACAGAAAATCACAAAAAAAACACATATTCTATATTTTTTCTTACTTAACTGCTAGAACGGAATTACACTCTCGGTCAAAAAATACTGGTGGGGTCGGGTCGAGTATAATTTTTCATAGAAAATTCTGAAAACACGCTGATTTCAAATAGATTTTTTAAATTGTTACAGGAATCCAATTTCATTAGTGGAAACCCAAATCTATTGGAATTTCTCTGATTTTACCATCGCTTCCAAAAATCATCTACTTTTGGTGCAAACGCAAGTCATGATGATCCTTTTTCCATATTTTTTTCGGTTTTTTTAATAATGCCAAGATTGATTTTTTTTTCTTTGTTTCTATGGTTACTTCTGAAAAATCGCACCTGACCCGTTATCGTTGACCGCGAGTGTAGATAACTAGTTTAAAACAAGGCACTAACAATAATAATCTTTTCTACATAGTGTGTAAAATGAGTACCAATATTTACCATAAATAGTTACTATTTTAAATACTATTCCATATTCGCATTAAAATCTAACCAGCATTGATATCTCACGCAACGAACGCCCAACAATATCTCAAACGTCCGCAAGTAGAGACATAAGGGTGTGCGTGACCTACATTGTTTGTCAAGTATTGGTAGTGACTATGTTAAGCTAGTAAATCTTTGAAAGTCATCCTAAATTTTATTTTCTATTATCTTCATTAAGCGAGATATCGTAATACTTATGTAGGTAATCATTAGTGTCGGCAATGTAGCTAATAGTTGAGGCGGTCCTTCCAATACATTTATCATTTAATTGTTAAGTTATTCACAGCCAGATACTCGTATTTAATAGATACAATTTTAAGTAGTTTCCTTAATTAAAACTGAAATTGATATAAAGTTTTGGAAACTTAGTTCAATGAAAAACATTGTGGTTAATAATTAATAAGATGATTCATTTAAAACGCCGTGTTTTCCGTTAAATTTTCCTTTTTCTTTGATAAGAGTGACAAGTATTACGTCTGCTGATTTTGTGCTTTTAATTACATACTGATAATATGTAATCCTTCGCCTCGAATGTTGATACGAACCAATAGACATTTTTACATTCGTACCTTTGAAATAAAATAAATAAAATGATATGGGGATGACATGTGAGCCAGATATATAAACAACTATACGAATGGTTTTCGCAAACTTCGACATACATTTAGAGCACCAATAATAAAAATAATAAACTTAATTCATCTCGAGAGAAGACATTTTACCAGCCGATAATTCGAGATAATACTTGTAGATAATTTGTTTTCCAAATAAAAATAACAACAAAATGTCATACCCGAAGCGAGAATTGCCTGAATTACCTTTAGTTAGATACCTATTTCGAGCTCTACTCGTACTCGTACCGTCGTGCCTCGTAATTAGCAACGTATAAGGTGGCCAATTGTCATTCACATATTTACGACTACCTGCTCTGTATTCGCGGTATTTGTACTTATACGGTATCCTGTCTTTGCGCAGAATATAATTTCTCCTAATATTACTTGCCAACCTACATGTCGCATATTTCATTTGGCTAACCAACATTTGCCAAATTATTATGTGTCATTTGCCGAATTTTCATTTGCCAACTTGGTTATTGAGGTTGGAATATGAGAGATACCTAATATGCGAAAGATACTCTACGAATCGTTACAGTTGGCAAGTGATCTTTCGGCGAATTAACTTTTGGGAAACGTTGGTTGGGAAGTAATATTCGGCAAAATGACTTTCAGTGATAAATTAGAGAACCACAAATAGCTCTCCCTTGGTTGCCGTATTACAATACAGTAGCTGAAATTGTATTTTATCATTTATATTGAATAGCCGCAAGTCTATTTGAAAATCTGTCTCTACTAATTGTTTTTACTAATATTTTGCATAATAAACCGACGACAATCGTGCATCGACAGTGTGAATGAACAAGTTTGGGCAGGGGGCGAAGAATAATTAGAATATTTGGTATAGTAGGGTTGAGCGGCAGCCATGGCTGTGCGTGCGCAGTGCGCTCAAACGCGCGCTCTGCGCAGGAGCGAGCTGTCAGGCTGCACGAGCGAGCCGGCTCGATTGATTCGAGCCCCTCACACAAATTGTTTTTATAATGTGGTTGTGGAGTTGACTGCACATAATAATAAAATAACGTTTAGTGTGGAACTGATAAGTGATAACATATGATCGTTGATCGACTTAATCGTACTTATATAAAATTGTGAATTAAGTTATTAAACTATGAATTACCTGTAATATAACCCTATCGGCCGTTGAAATGAAAATAAAAATTAACATCATGAGCTTATATTATTTTGTATACTTATTAAACGGTGAAGCTCGCGAATTTTTTACGCGGGACATATTATGGAGAGCCTAGGTCGCCATTAACCAGCAGTATACAAGTCCGGCGTTGTGCGTTGTTAGCGCGCGGCGAACTAACCGCAGACTGTGTAATTATGATACAATGTTGATGCGTCTCACGAAACATTACATTCAATGAAGAAATATGTATATTAACACGTTTATTTCGATCTCTATTGAATACTACACTTACTATCTAAGTTTTTCCTGCAACGGTCAGTAAAAAGCTCATTTGACAGGAATTGTTATAATCAATAATTGTATGAAACAAAATATCCTTATTAAAAATGGCAATTATTTATTAAATGTACTTACTTAAGTAGCATTAGTAACTACCTCAACTTCTAACGCCGACTGTATTTTGAAATTGATATGTATTAGAAGTGAATCAAGTGAATTCGTAATGATAGATTAGTATCAAAGAAATTGCGCACAATGGGAAACTTTTTCATATGTCAAGGCAAGCTGATTTGCTATTATTTTCTATTTTCCAATCACTTACTTATGTAGTATCGAATTACTCGTAAGTAGTAGGCCTTTTTCATCGAAGCAGCCATACAATTATGACTATACTTAGTCGCCAATCTACTCGATTATATTCTTCTTTACTTTGTTTTTTCATTTCATATTCGCATTGGCAGTGTTATTACCTTGCGGCCGTGTCTTGCCCGCTGGCAACCTGACCACTCGTCATTCTTCAGTAATTAAACGATCCAAATTAAAGGTGGCATTGCTTGTTATTAAATACCTACTGGGTTAGCCATGAGGTTAACCTCCGAAGGCTTTCATTTTATTGTCTTCCTTTACTTCATTGATATGTCTGGCATAAGTGGTTACTGATTTCAAATGATACCTGTAATACGTGTTCATAATTATGCATAAAATAAGTGCATTCCTGTTGCGTGTAAGGTTTTGGGACTCAGAATAGACACCCTTAAAAGGCTTTTGGTAGTTTCCGAAAGGAACTTTTTGAAATATGTAAAAATGGATAGGTCCCACTAGCTGCCAGGTACTTACCTACTTTATTTTTAAAATGTTAACTAAATAGAAAAAAAAAATCCCCTAGGGAACCTTTTCTGCATACAAATTCTCAGGCAACAGGAAAGCATTAATTTTTTGGGCACTTCGTATAGTTTATTTATTCCCGGTTTGTACTTATAAAAAACCTCATATGTACTTATTTACATAGGTTAATTCATTCATTTCTTATTAGTAAGGAAACTGCATATTACTATAATGATACGAAGTAGAGTCTTAAAATAATGCTTAATTAGCATTAAATCGAATTACATTATGTAATAAAATGAATGTATTTTAATAATGATTAAATTAGAAGTTATTTTACTCAAAATTCTTTCGGTTTGGTCTCTTATTTGACGTAATGGGAGAGTTCCGCAGACAATATTATGTACAATGGAGGACAAAGTGACTTTGTACTGCGTAGGTACAAAATGCAAGTAATTGCCCTCAACTACAATACATTTTTCATAACTTGCTAGTTACCTTTAACTCAATTCGTGTAACCGAATGGCTAAATACAAAAGCAAAGACCGCAAAGTGTGATGTAAACCAAGATTAAATGAAAGTATTAAAACGTATACCTAAGTGTGGAATATAAATAAGTTATCAATATAAATATGCCAAGTTGGTAAATTAACAAAACATATACGCACACCCGATGCTAATATAAATTACAAATATTAACTATTATATTGGCTTATAACGTGTGTTTATTATTAATGTTATGTCAATATTTGTGGTCACTTTTGCTTTTATAGTAATTATCATATCCCTTAACGCTGAATAAATTATGCTAGCAAGTGAAATTTATAATGAAAATATTTTATTATTAACCCCCAAAAAGGGATGATTATTATTTACCTATCTATAGGGTGTAGGTTTTTCCAACTATTACTACTATGTAAGTTAATAGCCCAGACCACAAACAAGTTACTAAAATCGATTGCTGCATTCTCTCGTGCATTTAGATAAAGCGAATTATGTAGCTCTACAAAATTAAACATTGAAACTCGTCTGTGATATTTATCATAAAACCTGGGTGCGTAACCAAGATGGCAATCGGTAACACTCAGACGCTAACGAAACGCAACTGTAATGCAATAATTAGACATATCGTAATTATATTATTATATACTGCGGTTCAATATTGCGGTTAGTCTCTGTATTTTGTTGTCACTGGTGGTTCAATTCAAGTACACTTACACTGCACCATGGGCTTAAGTATTTTAACATATTTTTCTTTCATCTGGAATTCGTGAGGGATGCTTGAAATCACAGTATTCAGTAATTCATAACTAGCTCATATGACGGTCGCATGCACGATTATCATACTTAAATTACCCTTAATGGCGAGCCGGGTTTACCCGCTCAGTTTTATGACTGGGCTCTCCATTTGTAAGGTATTAAAGAAAATAATCTTGACCAACGCTGTCCAGTGAATTATTTATTGGTAAATGCGATTTGCTTCACGTAAGGCACTTGACATTTCCGCGTCCGCGAAGTCCTCGCCGAAACCGATAGACATACCTACCTATTAGAGCGCTGGTTGTGCAGGTTGAAACTTCAAACGTGGAATATTCAGCCAAGTATACGGCGAACATACAATAACATTCACAATTATTATTTTTAATAAAGTAATGCAAACGCACTATGGACCATGTCGACAACGACAACTAAAATACTTGTATTTTAGTAAAATACTTGTATTTTAGTTGTCGTTGTCGAATTAAGGGTTAAGATTGTACTATGATACATATTTTATTAGGGAGTGACTGACTTTTGCACTTGTACACTCATTGACTAAAATGTCTTCTACTGCTAAGGCAGGGGCATCTTATGCTAGACTTTATACATTCCAATTATTTCTTTATAGTCATATAATATGATGAGAGGACAAGTGGAACAAACAAACGACAGTTATCACTATCGGATCCTGAGACCATAGTCAAAATAAAATATTAATATTATTAATATTTTATTAATATTTTATATCGTCTGCTGACAAGCAAAACTCACTATAAAAACTGTCACTACTCTTAGCAACCTCGTATGTGAGTATTGAATCAGAACTGAGATACGAGTTTTACTTCAAGTAGGTATTTGTTACTTAGTGAGTTTATTTGGTTGTCAAACGACGATATTGACTCTCTCACAATATGACTATAAAGAAATAATTGGAATGTATAAAGTCTAGCATAGGATGCCCCTGCCTTAGCAGTAGAAGACATTTTATTCAATGAGTGTACAAGTACAAGTGCAAAAGTCAGTCACTCCCTAATAAAATATGTATCATAGTACAATCTTAACCCTTAATTCGACAACGACAACTAAAATACAGGACATGGTCTTTGACCCACTTGATGTATTTTTTCCGAAATAGAATTATTATGACTATTGAGTGGCAAGGAGGCTTAAGGTGTTCTGTCGAATTAAGGTGAAAACAAATTAATTAAGTGGTAACTTATTTAGCTAGTGTTATGAGCACATAAAATTAAATTAATTAAATTTATTTTAAAGATGTGGCCTCATTATGATGACTATGGTTGTAGTTGGCTGGGTTGAAATGTGGCGACTTTCTCAAACTAGCTAGTACTAATACAGGGACATTTTCTTTTCAATCGTGATATTTCTAATCATAACTGACCTTGACACATTACATGTCCACTTCTGTCGCTAGAGTAAAGGGTCAATTTGCTCGATTTACGTGTGCCGTGACAGGAACAAGCCGCGGACGTCGTCGTTAAGGTGATTATTTAATATTACAAAATAAAGGTGGCGGAACTTGCCCACACGAGCTCGTTACGCGGTTACACGTAATCGCTCGCTTTTGCCACGTTTCCCGTTCGCCGCCTGCTTACCCTGACTCATCCCATTGTCGCTAATTATTACAAGTGAATCGTTGCGATTACGCGCTTTATTATGTTGACAAGCTTAAGATCCTCGGCGGAGATAAGGTACCAGCGGTTGTTGTGTCTGTGGGCAGGAGACCGAATCCTGTGCCTGAAAGGCCAAATATATTAAACGACTTAATGCTACGGTAAGCTAATAAAGATGTTAGAGGGCAAAATACATGACTGCCACATACTCGTATAGTAACGTAAATACATAGAAGACTGTGACTGAGGAAGGAATATATTTGAGATAAGAACTAACACAATAAGACGTCCTCACCATGGTTCTGACCCGGTACCTCCAGTTTCGCGGGCATGGTCACTAACGAGTGCAATGAATCAATAAAAATATCACGTTGTTATTAAACATAAACATTTTCAGTCGCATGTTTTTTAACTAGCATTTTTGTGCTTGCGACCACGATCACGTCCGAAACGTTACGACAATAATAAACGAAAGTGTTTGTCATAAAAAAAAATGATTATATCATCTGATAGTATTACATGGAACAATCTGTTTCGTATGGGCTTTAACAATGTATATACCAGGAGGTCAGAACGGAATCTCCCATTATATTCCTAGTTTAAAATCAAATTAAATGTCTTGGGTGGAAAGACAACTAGCATACTTTTTCCATGACATACAATTCAATTCCAGACTAACTTTTGGACCACGTAGACACTAGACAGGGCATATTTATTGCAAAAGGACTACAAATAATATATCATTTAGGATTTCAATATGGTCTTTACTGAATCGTCTACCAGTAATTTGGCACAGTTGTCCTAGTTAGTGTCATCAAAATTTCAATATTCATTTACCAATTCCAGCTCGAGATCCAAAGCTCTTGTCTTCTCAGAAGCATTGGTTTACGGACAGGAACTCGATTCCGCAAATCAGCCACTTTCTACCTAATTGAACAGCATCTCGGGATATTCCGATATTTCTGTTATTATTTACAACTTCGAGCATTAAAATCATGGGGTTTCTTGGTCACTGACTGAAGGAAATTGAATTTCGGTCTTGAATGGGTGGTTTTCGGTATGGCCTAAACTCGTGCTGTTAATTTACTGCTCTATCCACTATTTTACATTCTGATAATGATCCATTAATGATTCCATATGCGCACACCCCCTACCCAAAATACTTAATAAAGTAGATGTTTCATTACAGATTTAGAAAATATGAAAAAAATACTAGTAAGTATAATACTACGATACAATCAAAGGTGAACTTATTGTTTCCAGCTTGTTGGAAATGTATTGCACAATATAATAATAAGTAGGTATTTAGTGAACGTGAACAAAGTGTGAAAACTCGCAAAAATCGCTTTTGCGTCTACTAATCTATCTCTTAGCCTAAGAGTTAGCTTAGTAGGATTATCGTAAGAGTGTTAGGATTAGGCTGCCGAACGGACCCAGAACTAAACTATTTAGTCGTGATAAAGACCGGATCAAAGATGGGACGGGAGTAAGTAACTGATGAATGGGCTAATTTATAATGCACATTTCTAATCGATGCCACTGGTGACCAGAGGGCTGGTCAATATTTCGCTCAGCGAATAAGCATTGCCATACAACGTGGCAATGCGGCCAGCCTTCTGGGCACACTGCCCATTGGCAGCGATTTGGGCGAGATTTTTTATTTGTAGGTTCTTTTATTTTATATGTATTTTTTTATATTATTGATTATGTTATATAAGTAGTATTAAATTAATTGTGTTATTAATAATAAATAAATTTAGTCTATACCGATTGTGTATAATATGTATGTATTGTTATCGATGCTTTCTTTGTTTAGTTAATATAATTTATTGATTTGTTTGTATAAATTGTAACCTACACTATAAACTCAATGATATAGATCCGATATTATGGAGCTTGGTGTTCACTGTGTTCATTTATATTGATTAATGGAAAAAGCATTGCTTCAAATAATATTAAAATACTTTTAGAACATAATTTATTAAGTATTTTGTTCCATTGAGGAATAAACAGTATACTTAACAGTATTCGAATCATTTGAATTGGTTCAGATACAGTTCTCGTAATTATGTTCAGTACGTAAACGAATAATAGGTATGTATTTAGTTAAAATTTTATAAAATTATTTTCTTAAAATAACTAAGTGTATTTTTACCTCTTCCTGAATTAGGATCTTAACATCACAAATTACATAAACTACTAATGAATTGGTGTCAGAATGATATGAAACGATGCGATTCTGTGTCCTACGCGATGCAACAAAATGTAACACTAAAAGCACATAAACCTACATTCGTTAACTAAAACCAAAAAAAGCAGCCGGTGCATTAGCAACCTTTCAAGGCAAAAAGCTAAAGTTTTGTAGCGCGGTATTTCACGTTGTACAAGAATTCCATAACGTAGGCCCTCCATTAGATAGAAATCACAGTCATACAGACACGTGCTCCGTAGACTCGCCAAAAAGCTCGCCCCATTCCAACAAATAGAGCAAGTCGCCTCAGCCGGTATTGATTTAATACTGCCACATGCAGTCACCCAATGCCGGTGTTAGGGACGGGGGCGAAACAAAAAATAAAATTTAAAAAATATGCATAATAAAAATTTGGTCGATAACGATGAGTCCCCTGCTCAGAACAGACGCCGTTAATGTGTGGGGTGGGGGATCGATTATTTTTGGAATTTCATGTACGCCGTTGCTCGTTGCAATTGCTAATATTCAATGGTGTTTAGAATGCTCTGCACAATTTTCTGGTGCTTTTCAGATTCCAGTAGAGAAGAACGGGGCAACAGCGCAGATTTCGGTAGCTTACCAAGTTTTCTTCCAGTTCAATAAATCTTCACTTATGCAGTTACAAAACTTGTAATCACATTTATACAATTACCCAGGGACTAAGGCCTGATTCGTAACGGATTTGACAAATTTAAAATCCTATTTACTGGTACTGAATCTAGGTTGATAAAAAATAGTTTTACTATAGTGTTATTCAAATGCGTTTCAAGTCAGGCCATAAGTAGCTCTTAAAAATCGTGCTAGCAATGCGTGAATGGGATATTATTTTTTAGAAGTGTTGGTTCATGTAGAAAAAAAAATTAGTTATTGAATTTTATATGGCAATTTCGTGTTGGTAGAAGACAAACAAACAGACCTATTGCTTCGCGTCAAACAAATAAAAATGCTAACTGCATCTTCATTCATAAAATCCTACGAAAACTTAAAACCTTATTAGTCATTTACAAAGTAACGTAATTGTATTTATAATGATATCAGTAACTTGAGATTATTTATCTGCCTCCGACTTTCATGTTGTAGTACCTCCTTGAACAATATTTTTTCCTTATTAATAGTTTGTGATGTGAGGTATACCTACATATAGAAATCATCCCTTTTGTTTGTTATTATTATTTATTTCAGTAACTATGTAGGAAATGCCGGTTGACGAGTTCGAGCACCCGGCACGGTGGGCTCGGCGCCGAAAACGAGAAACGGCGTTGGATAATATCATCTGCGATAATTGGCCATGCGATTGTCGTCAAATCCATTCACACTAGCTGATATTTTAATTGAATCTCCGCGCGTGATGTACGTCGATCACGGACTTTTACACAGAATTTAATTCATCATTTTCCGGTTAAGCCGGCATATTGATGGACTGTTGACGGGGGCATTTAAATTGGTGTGATGGCTGCTTTATGCAATTGGTTTTTGCTAGTTATTGCCGTTAAGGGCGGTTTGTTCTAACCACATTGGCAAATCAATTAACTCTTAGTGGTTGTATGAACATTTAAATACTTTATATTTACTTAGTACTGTGCTAAAGGTTAGTAGGGTTGAATTAAATGATTCAAAACCGTTTTGCTGGTTGCTAAATGTAGAAAACGAGTAGATTGCAAGGGAGAAAAGCTACAATGTACTTGTATTCTTGACTTGACTGATGAGACGTTATGTTTTTTATATTCTGGGTTACGTCGGTAAAAAAACATGTACATAAGGTGGAAGTTCTAGAACCCGACGCTGTACCAATATTCGTCATTATAGCTTGAGTTGCCATCGATAAGATAAAATCAACTATTCCCTGGCATTTAAACGATGATTCTTGTACGTACCTTCAATGCTTCATATCCCAACTTTGAAATAATTAGCTTATATCTAAATAATTTGCATAAATGTAAGACAGGCTGACGTTTATTAGGACTGAGTGTTAATATTTCCAATGTCCCAATATGCGACATTGAAACTTGTACTGAAGTGACGGGCTATTGGGACTGCACCCAAAAGCATCTGACGCTTACTCATATAAAATGAGAGAAAATTTAATATTGACACCCTATAAAATAAATAGGTACTATTTAACAAAATCTACAAACTCCTCTCCCGAAACACATGACAATACTATGTAGATTTATGTATCAGCATAATATCGTAATTCAAATAAATATTCTCTGTGGACATGTTGCGCATTAGTACTTCCACCTTACAACTTTCCTGATAACACTCAGTTAACGTTTTCTATCTGGAAGCTTTTGTAATTACGTAGCTATTAAATACATAGTCGAAACATGCATTCTTTAAAGTTACATACATCCTGCGTACTTTTTTGTTGTAGGTACTTTTTATCACAGATAATCACATTATCTAGTCCTGAATCATTATAAAAAATCGTATTGGAATTGTTCTTCCTTTTCACCGACAATACAGCGACGTTACTTGGATTGCTTAACCATTGAATGCTTGGAAATAAGTACATTCTTGGACCGTTTTTTCGGTCTTATGGACATAAATATTGATAAGACCAAAAGGTAGTATTTATCGGCTTGCTAAGTCAGACTTTATGGGGGTAAAATATTAATTTGACATTGTGTTCTTTTTCATGAAAACTTTTTTTGGAGGACATCGTGATAGTGCTGCTGTGTGATTATTTCGGCAGAGAGATATGTAATATATGTATGATTTATTACTCTGTCACAGAGACTAGAGGCCTTCTTTAAACAATTATTAAGAAGAATTAATTTATTGTAGCTTATTGTTGGCAAAAAAAAGGACGATCCTTTGATAAGTAGATTCCTCCATATGTACAATTGTACAATTTGTACATCTTTATACTTTTGAATGGATTACTGTGAATCTGTGAACGAATATGGCCTTTGGCAGACAAAATTGACTGAAATGCTCAGCTGATACATTCGTAGAATATAACTGGAAAACTCAATTTTTCAAAGATCCTCTATAAATAAATAAATTCATAATGTTTTTAAGTTTCACTATCACTTTATCTATATATCGCTGTACCTATACTATTTATTGTTTATATTCTTTCAATACTGCAGACATTAGAGCACCTTTTCACTACTTAACTATTGGCAGTTACCAGATTTTATCAAGTGACGAGAAATTAAAGACATTCCCTAACTTGTAAAATAATAATTATTGGCACGCACCGGATATGGACTCAATTTATGAGCTGCTCCGAATTTGATAGTGAATGTGAAGATTGTACGAGCTTTTTGTTACGAGAGATTGTACATGAACTCATACATCATGTGTTAACTAGGAACCTTTATAGTTCGACTAAGTCTGTATGTCCGTCCATCTGAGGATAATTACTGTGACCACTGTAATTTAGTACCAATACGTATATCACTCATGCCGACAATCCGGTATAAAAAAAATTTCACACTATATACGAGTTTTTTTTCTGCATATTTCAATCCTAACATATAATATAAAATCAGACGTGTATTTAGAAATAAATAGGAGTTTACTAAAGTAATTTTTTGGTTAGGCCAGCCGTACACCTGTAAGTTCTTACGTCATTTATAGGGACATAACCCCGTCCCTACTCGTCATACTAAGGAATGAGATAGTGATATTTACCTCTCATTCCTTAGTATAGCTCCGTCCCTATAACTTACGTAAGAACTTACAGGTGTACGAGCGCTCTGAAGACAAGATATTCGGAAATGGTCGTTTTTAAAGCAAAAAAATCCCTTCACTAACTTTTGACATAGACATAGAAAGTTTTTATTTAGAATCACAACAAAGCATGATACAGAGTAGGACAAAATAATGAGAAAACTATTTTAAAATTAACTTAAATATTAACATATATTATATAGTTCCATGGATGCTAAATAGGAGCTTGCCTCAGCATGATGTTGCAGAGTGTTTACTACTCGTACAACGCTGATTTTCAGGCAGACCCTTACAACATGTATCCCTTATTTGCTGTTGATCGAAAACTAAATGACTCAGAGTTGTATGTTGTTGTATGTATCAACAATAACAATAATATGTTGTACGAATGCAAGCTATGTGTATTTGAGCAGAGCAATTTGGTACAAGATGAATAAAATGGTCATATATACCTAAAAGGAAGTATATAAATTATACAATATATATTTATGCGAGTGTACATGTACCTACATATTAAATAAAAAGTAAAATATATTGATAAAAAAATAAATAGATAAATAATTAACAAAGTGTATTAATATCATCATTTTAAATATGACAGCATGGCTCTAATACCTGGAGGTAGCGTCTTTTGCATTGCTAAAAGATGTTGTTTCATTCGTGATTTAAAACAATGAACTGTATATACGTTTTTAAAAGGTGGAAGTATATTATTCTAGCATTTCGTTGCTGTATATTTAAAGCTTTTGAACCATAAGTTTAAAAATATGAAAGAAAAAAAGTGTAATTTTGTGAAGACTTTATAGGAAAATAACTTGACGGATTCAATAAATTAAGAAAAGCAGTACAAAATAATTTCTGGGGGTTACCATGACGTACTAATGCAGTTCAATTTAGGTTGAGAGAGAGGGACAAGGCTACAAGAGTCGTATATCACTGTCCCTTTCTACGTAACCGTAAAATATATATGCAAGCATTTTTAGGAAAAAATTTAATCGGTTTACGAGATGTAAAATCACCACGGAAAACCCTACATAGTACATACGTACCCCGTCTAGTTATATATTAGCAATCGAAGTTCCCGAGACGTGGCGAGGTATTTATTTAGGGATACTTTTTGTGACGGCCGGGACACTACGGAACTCTACTGAACGTGGCCCGACACACTCTTGGCCGGTTTATGTTTAATAGTCAGAGCAATGAATTCGAGCCTACCTTTTTCGTAGGTGATCAACTTAGGTACCTGGTAAGTAGTAGTAGATAAGACAGTAGTAGAGGTATTAGTAACGTGCGTGTTTGTATATAATGCTTTATATTCCACACCTGAATGTCCCAGGCTCCATATAAATTCTGCGCACATTTTTTTATCACTATTAGGGATTAACGAAGTCTGTGAATTCAGTTTACCTACGTAATTGTCACTTAACGCAATTGGACTCTACTGTAGTGTTTAAAATAAAAATATGCAAGTGACCTTATTTAATTTACATACATATTTTACATAAAAATAAAAGGTCTAAATTTACTAACTCATTCGAGTAACAGGCTAAACGTTACCTTCTGTATTAGTCATTATAATAAAGACCATGACGATAGCCAGTAAGTAAGCTAAAAACTCATGATAAATCCACGAAACTCTTCCGGTCTTTCAAAAGTTTTTTATAGTATCTTGAAGTTGCCGTGAATAAACCTCAACCGCACCCAAATAAAGGTAAATAATTTTGTTAATCTAAATAAGCCACGCCTGAGCGAAAACTAAAACTCTAGTAGCTAAATGGAAACATTTGATCTTTGATCTCCCACCGCATAATACAGAACCATAAAATGCGCTCATTCCACACGCACCCGGAAAAACATGAATACTTTTGTCCCAGTCGCAATGTACACAAAACTCGGCCGTGCCGCGGAGCAGGGCTTCGGAAGGCCCATGCGTTACCGACTGCTCGCACGCGTAAAAAGCGCTTAATTGGCTCAGTACGCGTGGTGCGGATCATTCGCAAGCACACCGGCTCAAAGTTCATTGGATCTATAGTGATGTGCACACCATTTTTGAATCAAAACATTACGCCGAACCACAACCTTTTTCCAATAGGGAGGCGACAAATACACGTGCATAGTTTTGATGGCTGATTGGATTGTTGCGGTGCGCCTAGTTACGATTAGTGTAACCAAACTAATCGGTCGAGTTTTTATGTATCGTGTGGTTTTTCACGAAAGACGACGATACTTAGATTAAGTAGAACACTTTAATATTATATTAGTCGTATTCGTAAACTGCTAAAATCTATTAATAATACAAACTTGTCCAATGTTGACGGGGATTAGACGTGACAGGTGCGTACCTATATCACTCTGATCGTGTCCGATATCTAGGTCAAGTTCGTAGGGGAGATAGGGAAGGGGTGACTGTCGGAGTAAGTCATATGTATAGCTACGCGGGCGTTGCCCTTCCGATGGCTCGACGTCGTCACATTGAGCCCAAAGCCATAACATTATATCGTTTCTTGTTTTTATCTTAAAGATTTGGCAGAAATTAAGCACTTTAAAATAATAGTTGCTTCTAGTCTGATTTTCAATTAATTAAATACTCATAGCATATCGTTTCAAGCGTGCTCATCTTTGCTGGATATCTTAAATAAATATATAAATAAATAAATAAATATCTTGGGATATCTTACACAAATCGACTTAGTCCTACACAAATCGCAGTATAGCTCAGTGGCCGTTAGTACTGAAACATCTAAAATGTAGGTCTCTTAATAAAAAGTGCCCCAAATAATAGCTTTTTTGTAAAGTCTATGTTTTCAGAGTTAACCGCTCCAGAAAAAAAATGTGTGTCCCCCCCCTTCTAACTTATGACACGTGACTCCAAAAAGATATGAAAAAAAAATCACGAATGCTTATAAAATACTTTGAAATAAAACTATTTCGAACATAATCGGCTCAGCCGTTTTTGAACTAACTACGGAACCCTATATTAAGCATGGCCCGGAAAGCTCGAGGTCGGTTTTTAAATTTATGTTTTCTTTCACAAGTTAAGTCGTATTGCCCGTGACCTTTTTCTAAACCCTAGTAGGTACCTAACTAGAAGGACAATGTAATAGATCGGCTGTGACGGGTTTATTGCGAATAATGCAATATATTCACGTGAAGTGCATGAACCCAAAATGTAGTCCGAATTACACTTGCGTAGAGTTCACACCATAGCATATATATTATGTTTTAGAATCTTAGAATACCAAATACAAATCATTTACCAGACCTCATATTTTTACGAAACGGGACTTATCGCGTAAACTTACCACGACCAAGGATGTAACGGAGGGTTCGAAACGTCAGGATAATATTAAACGTACATAAGTTTACGCTATTAAGTTCAGTGTGTTAAACAATGAGTAGTTACAATTTTTGATATTGAAGTTGATAATCATCTTTAAAGTTTAAACCAACGTAAATCCAGACCTGTCTTTAGCATATATACCTAATTGTGTTTTCACCATGAAAATTCGGCTTAGGATGTTAGAATTACACATTTTTGTCCTTGGCAAATTATTTACACCTAACATTATGTGTTATCATCGAAATATGCAATCAAGCAATTTAAAAAACATACATATGCGTATGAGTTACGTTTCATGAGGCAGCCGTAATGTTAATTCATTGTAAGTTCGCAAAGATATCAATAAATTGTAATTGAGGAGCAGTAAAAGCTCCATTAATATTTCAAGAAATAAATATACTTATTTAAAAACTGTAATAGCTACTCATTAGTCATCTAGTGCTAAATAAGGCAAACTATTTACTCGGACGTAAATACTCCGGCATCTGCTATTACTACGTTCGTGCATTAATGTTTCCACTTCACACATTCTCCTGCTTTATTCCAAACGGTCATAATAGTTAACTTGTTTGTGCAAAAAAAGAAATGCAAAGCGAACGTTAAATACGTTCAACTATTACTAAGTCTGTACCTATTAAAATTACTGGTAGTTCTCATTGCATATGTGCATTCGATTCATTAAACTAAGTCGAGATACTGTAGGCTTAGCACATAATTGGTGCGACAGTATGTCGCCGCGAGATAGATCTCCCGTCCTTTACTAGCTATATTAACAAAAGAGGGACGGATAGTCTATCTCGCGGCGAGATACTGTTGCGCTAATCATATGCTAAGCATAGTTTCATTACTTTTTACCAATATTAATAAATTAAGTTTAACGATAAAAAAAATAGTGATTGTTTAAAACAACAGGTGTGTGCGTTAGGCCACATCACTGGCCGGCGCGCGGGACACGTAAAAATAGTGCGAAACCTGGCAACCTGTTAGCCCTCAGTGCTAACCGATGACAGAGTGCGCGACAGCGGCCGCGGCCCGCCCCGTCTACCCGTTCCCACGAATGTTTCGCCGCTGCAATCGCAACATATATTAATGCTCATTTTAACCCTGCTTAAAATACGTAATTGGCTCGACCGGATTGTCCCATCCTGAACTAAATCAGTATTAAGGTACATTGTGTAAGGGCGGTAAATAAGAAATTGTGACCAAGTGAAGGCGTGCTTTTACTTCATACGAGTTCAAAATATTTTTACAAAATGACTTTAAAGTGCTCTAAATCTCAGATAAAAAGTACGATGCTGCCCTGGTACTTCGACTATAATTATATTTATTAAAATATTTAATGTTTACTGAGATGTAATGTTTTATGAAAATCCATTACAACCCTCAGTTATAACGATTAACTTACTACGGCCACCTTCGTCTGCGTATATTGGCATTGGCATCCTTATCGAACAAGTGTGATGATAATTATAACTAAACTATCTTAAGCCGGGTCCGAAGATGGAAATGCAATAACAGAAACCGAGATAAAAATGTACAACCGCCTAACAGCATCTTAGACATATGAATACAAACTGGTGAAAATGTATATTGCTAGTAAAACTGTAAATAGTAAAAAAAAAAATTTGACATAAATTTCCGCTTCTTCAACTAAATGCATATTTATAAAAGTAGTTGCCTTTAACACTAATTCTCATGTGATTTTCCGTACGATGTGATTACAAAATTAGTATGGTTATCATTAGGTAGCATGCGAAATTGGCATCCGATCTCACGCCGAAACAGATGTCCAGAGAACGTGCCCCGAGAAACTCGATTACGACCGTTGGCCATGTCAATGACTTGAATTTCAATTAGAACAAATTATCAAGGGATACGCCGCAGCAAACTTGATTTGTTAACGCAAGCGCACTGCAGTGCACCGAGCGAGCTTCGAGCCACGAATTAGCTTCGCTTGATTTTGGACATGTAGCCAATCATTCCATTAGTAGCTACCTAGCGCCATGCAATACAGTCTTGCTTGGCTTTCCAGAGACCTAATAATTCAAATTATATTTTATTTTGAATCATTAGATACATAGCTACCTATTGATCTTCAAATATAATTAACTTGATAATCGTATTTGTTACCCAATCTCAATCTCTCTCAAACGTCTTTACTTTACAGACATACTTAGTATTTACGTTTAGTATCCTTCGGACAGGCAGGCTCCGTAATGTTAGTGAGCGACTGCCGATTACGCGTAATATGTCCCATGGATCCCTAATGTACCGTGATTCGTCCCTCGCAACAATCAGCTTTAAAATAAGCATAGCTTAGATTGCGGCTTAATAAGCACGTACCGGGTTATTCAATTATTGGCCTGAACTAACAAACTGTCCTGATTCTAGGCAATGGGCATTGCATATAGTGCCAACGTACCTACTGACTCGACTCAACCGTAAATCATCCGTTTTTATGCTGTACTTATTGTTTATTTTATATTGTTTGGGGTATGTGAACACTTTATTTCAATATAAGTAAGAGAACGTGAACTTTGCAGATGACGTTAGCTTAGCTCCCTGTACTTACATACCTACCTACGCGTCAATCTGAATTGCAAAGTGAACCTCCATATTTGCGCCAAATACATTCACAACACTGGGTTTGTTAGCGCCGTGGACAGGACTAGCTGAGAGCGTGTCCAGCGAACATACACTGGGTGTGGTCTCTAATAGCAAAGTAAAATAAAAATATTGATCCTCTCACTAATTTTTTGCCCGTCTTTTGATCGGCAAAGACGGGATATGACGTCTTTAAAAATGTTACCCCTACCGCCTTTACCGCGGCATTTGTCATATTTTTTTTATCACACCTGTTCGGTAACTGCGTCTGAGCGCAGGCAATACGTGCCGTGCTTCATTATGCCCTAGAACAATATTTTTTTTTTTAGTAATATATCGTTGCAGTCGTTTAATAAAAAGTTAGATATTCGAAGTACCAGGGCAGCATACCTCATCTGAACAATAAATTCGAACCCAAATTGTTATAAATTATTGACTTAGACCATTTTCAAGTAAGTTTTGAAAAAATATTTACATACAAACAGCAACACTCCTAACGGACCATTAAAGACAGAGCAGAGAGAAAATGAAAGAGATAAATATAGTTATATTATGTCAACTTCAAATTAAACAATACACGGGAATGTTGATCGTCCGCACTGTTCGCAACTTGGTCGAATAATACAAATCGGGTTCCGAAATCTTACGAGACTAGTATCACGACTTCGGCCGAACTCTGCTGACCAATGGGGCGAGCATTGCTACGGTTAACCAATGATCGCTCGCGGTTTCTTCAGAAGGTGACATTACCATGGTTACGTAATAACAAAAACGTTTAACCAATGATTGATTACGATTTTTCCGGAAGCTGACGTTACTATAGTTACGTTATAATATATTACATCCGCTTTAGTCCTGGAGACGTCAATCTAACTTCAGAGCCGGTAATTTGCCTGCTAAGCTGCTATGTAGAAATTTTCGTTCATTTTCCTTTCAACGGCTGTCACTGTCAGATATTTTTTCAAAGTTAGAATTTCAGCCAGAAACTATCAAGTCTCTATTAAACATTTGTATGGCTACTGACAGATTAAAGGATTATAGGTAGACTGTCAAACGTCTATCTACCATATTTCCACAAAGGTTACATAAGTATACAACTAACGTCAACTAAGAGATGTGATGAATTATAATAAAGACAGCAATAGCATTTGTCTCTGTCAATGAAAAAATATCCTCGTAAGGCCCACCATACTATTTTCTTTAAATCTTATTTTGAACCTTGCCTTGTAAGGAATAGTGGTGAACTTCGTTTGTTTGAGAAAACGACCAAACAAAGTAAATGCGACTTTATTAAGTTTATAAAAGGTTTAAATTTCATTGAATTGGAGTGTACATTGTAATGTACATTGGGCCTTACAAGGATATGCATAATGGGTATGTGTATCACGAGTGTATTACTCTCCCTTCTTCAACCGGTCTGTTATGAATGTCTCCCGTGTAACCACATTTTGGTCCAACCAACTTGGCAGTAAGAAAAGGCGGCAAATTCAAATTTTGTATATTTGTCTTACGTAAAGTATTCAACTAACGTCAACTAAGAGATGTGATGAATTATAATAAAGACAGCAATAGCATTTGTTTAAAATTGCCCGATAACATGGCTATTTGTAAAAATATCTTGATTTGGAAAAATACCTCGCCTAAAAATACCTTGCCTCGTCAGATAAATCATGAAATCCAATTTGAAGAAACCGTGATTAAATTACTAAACGGTTTTAGACAAATCTATGAAGAACTGTCGTTATCCAGTTTCCACAAGGAACAACGACATCTAGCGTCTAATCATGACCGATAGCTAATTCTTAATTTTCGTAAACGAAGGAATTTTTATTATGTCAACTAGTTTTCAAATACTGAAATTTTGACGCAACAAAGATTCGATGACATATCATCGGGGACCATCGGAAATGTCGCGATCGTGCCTACTAACGAAAAATACCGAACCCATAATATTACACGACCAAATTGCATCCTTTGCCAAGTGGCTCAACATTCCTATGTAACAGACACGTGACTGTAAGTGTGATTCTCTTTCATGCAATATTTCCAATTTCTGAAGTGTATACCTAGCTGTGTTGTTGTTTGTACCTACTGCTCTGTCCAATAATTCCTGGCAGTAGAAAAAGGCGACAAAATAAAAGCATGAAGGTTCGAATAGTTGTCTGTCCATAGAAAATTTGAATACGTTTCCTATTTTACTGACAGGTGTTGATGGATAGAGTATAATGTTTTTTTTTTGTCCATAACAAGTAGGTACGTTGAAAAACAATGTGCCACAGGATTCACAGGAGGTACAAGAATTATGAACTCGTGTGAAATAAGGCTTTACTTTCACTCTTGTTAACAATTTCTTACTTACCGTTCTTAATATGCTCAAACTACTATTATGGAAATCCATTGAGTAACAGTCCATCTTTAAATTGGCATTATTTCTTTACAATACTGTTTTTACCTCCACGGGTTCAGTGGTACGGAAAATCGTTTTATTGCTTGGCATTCAGGAGATTGGAAAATGGTTAGATCATTAATTTTATTACAAAAATAATAGTTTTGTAAAAAAATTGTAATAGAATTAATCAAATCAGCAACGTATCTACTGCAGCAATTCATCAGTCTAATTGGTGTACAGTATAATTTTCTTAAAATAGGTACTAAGTACAATATTTCGTCAAACAAACTTATTAATTTGGGTAATAAAAACAACTTAATTAAAAAAGTAGTAGTAAAAGTTATAACTTGAATTGAATACGGCCACACCCGGTATAATTTTGTTTCTCATCTTATAATAAATTATACCTTTTAAAATTATCGAATTCCTTTGGTACATCATAGTAGTGAAGACGCCAAATATTGTCGCTCAGCTTACCACAATTATGTCCTTCCGTCGTCAAATCGGGCTTGTGGTCCGTGTCGACTGTTTGCTGTGATCGGAAAATGGAAGACCCCTGTAAATGAAACTATTTCGTTCACAGTAGTATGCGGACACTTGTAATGTTACAATACAATTTTAGCAAGCCTCTCAGTGTTAACTCGACTCTCCGAAACTGCTGTTTACTAGGTACCTAATTTATTTATCAGCTACTTAGTACCAATATATTTATTTGTGGAATATTCTGTTATTATCTGGTACTATTAGGTAATTTATATATCAGCTACATATTAGCGGAATATTCTGTGATTATTTAGTATTTGAGATTAAGTTTTTTGATAACCAAATATTCCGTTCGGCGGGGGATGAATCAAATGCTCGGCCAAATATTCGTATCAGTACATTACTAGTATCGCTATAAGTACATACAACTACAAGAAAATGAATACCAATCGCAAAATCATTTTACGCACTCCCTCGACCTCATTACCTAACTATTAAAACTTGATTAAAAACAATAGTTTTTCTTCATATTCTTCATGAGTGACTCACCCTAGTGTATGTATAAGTATATAATATTAATATACCCAACCTAAATGCATAATCTTGATGCATCGAGTCGGGATTGACATTTTCCATAAAAACTCAGACCGTTTATGGAAGGCAATTTTGTATGGCATACCAGTTCCATGTTTTATTTGTTGGTACGGTACATAATATTTAAGCCCCAACTGATTACCTATGTACTAATCAGGAATTTATTTTATAATTAATGCAAAAAAAATCATTATGGCATGCTCAGCCTTATGCTTCTCGTTTAAGATAAGAGAAATTGAACCTACATAAATATTTAAGTACCTAATCAGAAGTTTCTTGCTTCAAAAATTAATTTCTGATGCATAAAATAATAGATATACGTGCACTTATTACAAGAGTATACGACTGTTTTATTTAACATTAACATGCATACTTATATTGACAGCTGTAGCCGAAGTGCAAGAACCTGCAATTTGAGATTTTAACGTTATAAGTAAAAGCCGCTAATTTAAAGGTCAGTCAAGTCCGTTGTTATGAGGATACCTATTCTAATTGTGAGGGTGAGCACTGGTGGCCGCTGCGCGCCGTCCGACTCACTACTACACTGGAGACCAGGATGCTTAGCCAAGTTTGCAATCGCTAGCGCTTGGAAGCGTATCGTAGTTTTCCCTCTCTGTCACTCTTTGACATTAGTGCGACAAAGACAGTTAGCTGCCTTTCGTTTACGACTGACGATTAAGCGCTAGCGATTGGCAACTTGTCTAAGCACCCTGTTGCTGCCGCGTTATTATCGCGAATTTACTTTCTATCCATCCTGCTTGTACTCGCGTTGGTGCGCGCGAGCCGGATAGAAAGTAAATCCACGTTAAAAACGTGGCTACAACTCATGGTATCTAAACACACAGAGTTTGTATCCAAGTCGCCAATCGCTAACGCTTAGTACCGATCGTAGTTTTCTCACTGTGTCACTCTTTTTTATTACTCCGCGGAAGACAGTTGCGTTTCCTTTGCCACTGAGCAAGTGAGCTTTAGCGATTGGCATCTTGACTTCGCAACCGGGTTCGCCACCGACGCGACGAAATACCAAGAATTAGATTCTATTTATCAATCGAGAAAACGGTCAAAATTATGAACTCACCATCAATGAAAATACAAGTCGTTTTTGTACAGCTACTTCACTGGATGTAGACATCAGTAGAGCATTGTTGTCGATTGTGGTGTTTATGCGAAGTTTCTATTGTTGTTCTATGTGTAAAGTTTGAGCTATAGACGAGCCGATAGCGAATGACAGGGCCTTTCGTTCAAAGGACCTCTTTGATGGCCGGTGAATTAATCGGACTAATGTCCGCGCGTCGGCGAAGCGTCAATTTCATCTTTTTCTGATCAAAATATAAGGCTATGGTGACGTACATTATTGACACAGACTCCACCAATTTTGAACTATTTAAGTAAGTATTGTTACGACAGGAAATCTGTTATCATAACTTTTTAGTTTCACTAGTTATGCACTAGACTTAACCATGACTTCGGTACGCAAGAGGTTTTGAAGACATCTAGATTTGGTAACTGCAAAATACGTTACGGTACAGTTAGACGGTTTTCGACTGATGAACGTCGACCATTAATTACCCAATGCAAGTCTGTTGTTGGTATTACATTTACATACAAATACACAATGTTTGAAACACGATGTGCGATGGAAAGCAATTTCTAAATACAAAGTCCTTGTTTAGACCTAGTCCATAATGTAAAATTATTTGATCTTCGAAGATTATACCTACTGATTCTCGTAGTTACCCGTATTAAATACCAAGTCTGTCAGCATTAGAAAAAATAATCAGGGAGTGTTTCGATAAAATATGCTTAGACCTATAACGTAAATAAATTGAAATTTGGATAAGTTTGCTCCTTTTTTTGAATCGGTGCCGAAGAAACTGTTCGGTCTACGTGTCATGCATATTTACAAAAATCGTAAACACCAGGAGACAATTTATTATATTGGAGGACATAACATTAAACAGGTGTGTCAATGCAGTAGCGAGTCGAGTACAATGACGTAATAAATATATTATAGGGCTACCGTCCGTTTTCTCATCCAATATGAATAGCTTGCCGTATTAGTACTCCCTTTAGATTAACAGCCGAATAGAAGCGCACTGTTGACATAAGTTATGTATGAGTGTTTGTCTGTCGGACGAAGGTGGTCCCTCGCGCCCCACCTGAATCCATATTAATCATTAATGAAAATTGCAATACATATAACGCCGGTGTTTAAATATTTAATCGCGTAGTTTTCCTCCTAAGATACCCGCCTCCGACAACGTAATGGCGAACCTGAATTATTTATACAGGTTTTATGTTTCGTCTCGCACCCCTCTTTTGATTTCATCTCCGAATGTTCCTTTTGGAAAACAATCTTGTATGTGTTATGTTTTATAGTAAATCGTTTTGAAGTTACGTTTTCATCGATAACGTGTATCGTAAACATTTTGATGAACATATGTTGACTTATTTATTTATGATTGTGTATAAGAAATGTTTTAGATTACTTTAACAATTTTGGTTTGAACAATACCTGCGATCCGCTTGCGCTCACGATCATAATTATATTACATGATTTAATAAAATCTTAATAACGAATATATTATGTAAGATACAAAACCATACTTAATGCTATTACTTTGGAATGTTTTCTTGAAGACGTTTCTGTATATTGTGTTTCTAAAAAAGGGTCAACGTTTTACTTTACACTCCTGTAAAGTTGAGAGGAATTAAAGGATGTTTTAAATATATTCTACGTAATTGTGGGCTAATGAAGACAAAAATCAGGAACGTTTCCATTTTGTTACGAAAGTTAGTAATACGAACTATATTGGTAACTTCGTAACTTATTTATAATTATTTGATCCTTAAAGCTTGTGTAAGACTACATTATGGTATTATCAAACGAGAATCAGAAGGAGATTCGAACGTACTGTTGACAATTTACCAAGAAAAGAGTAGTATATAGATGTAGTGAGTGATTTTAAGTAATCTATTGTCTGTAAGCTTCTGCATTTAAACTATGAATATATGAATATAACTATGAACTAAGAATATATCCTAGATTGACTTTTACACTGTTGTGCCAACAGTCAACATCCTGTGTTTTGAACTTACAAAACAAAGTTATTACAATAGCATTGCCGTCAAATTCTGTAATTTAAGAATTTCGTATAATTGTTTCCTACGACATATAAAGTCAGGTATCCTCATTCAGGACTCGTCCTTTAATTGTTATTTATATGAATTAGCTTTTCTAAAAACAATACACGCTCGCAAGTGGACACCTAAACAATAGGCAGGTCCCGTTAATTATCTGCATCAGCGGGAGCGTGCAGTGGGAGGGCGGCCCCGCACCCGCTCCCGCGCCCGCGCCCGCGCCCGCCCGCGGGGAGCCGAGTGCCGGGTTTGTCGAACAAATGCGCCTGATTAGCCCCGCTTTGTCTTGTAGTCCCCGACACCGCTCTATCGATAGTGATTCGAGTTGCGATTTTATCGAGTCTGGGAGCTCGCATTTGATGCGGGGCGGCGACACACAAAGCTTGTTGAAATTGCGAACTAATAATGCACTTGAGGAAGTGGTTTAGACTAGACCGGGGCCGGAATTGTCAGGAATAATAAACTGTATCTTATAAAAAAAAAGAGTTTGACGGATTTGCGCGCGAGTTATTCCGTATCCGTAACACCTAACCAAAAGGTATACACCTACTTCTACGTGTTCTTAATAATTAGAGTTACAAGGAAAATAAAGATAATCATCTGAATTTGCGTTTACTCGATTTGTAAAAAGTTGTACATCACGCACATTCTGACGCTTCAGTGCCTGCGATAGACTGCTTTACGTATCAATCAAGTGAATGCTGGCGTAAACGTTACTTTTCAACTCATGGTGCGACTACAAGACGACTATAGCCAGAGGAGTAAAGAAGTTATTGGAAAGCAAAAAAAAAATTCTACAAGTTTTTATTTGCAATACAACATAGTTTTGAATTGAATATCGTTAACGTTGATTCATTTGTTTACATAGATTGTCGGTTGGATGACAGTGCAATATGATGATACCGGAAGTTGGTCAAATTAACTTGGGGAAACTAAACGACGTAACCATATCATGTGTGGGCTCGTTAGACTCATCGAAAATACCAACTTCAATAAAAAATGTATTACAATTATAATTACGTATTGAAAAAAAAACTTCATTTACCTTGTACATTATATATGTATCTATTTACAATTTTAATCTTTCAATCGGCGTATTGCTTTAGTATAGACGCCTTGCAAAATTAAAAACTTATGTCTCTAAGATACACTAAAAAATTGAAAATCGTTTCATTGTTTTCTGAAATATCGAGTAACATACATAAAAAAACAGTCAATTGAGAACCTTCTCCTATTTTGATATCGTTAAAAAATGCTATAACACAGTTCTTATTATTATTATTAAATTAAGAGATCGTTACATTTATTCTGTTATTATTAAAGGCGGCTGTACATGAACAAACCCTCGATAAATTAGTAGGTAATACCGGATTTAGAGCAAGGTATCACTTGCGCAGCGGCGGCGCTGCTGAATCCAGAGGCACGACTCCGCATATATGAGTATTATGTCAACTTTAGGTTACACTCTCCCTCAGATATAGAGGAGCTCACAAATTTCTGAGCAGGGTATTTAGACAAGTTGCTTAATCGTCAATCGTTAACGAAAGGCAGCTAACTCTCTTTGTTGCATTAATACGAAAGAGCAATTTTTTTGGCAACTTGTCTAAGCATCTGTATGCCTCTATCGTCATGGTGTTAGAGTGCATGTTTAGATGTTTTTGAGAACTGTTGCAGCTCCGATATATCTGAAGGCGGCGTAAACATATATATAAATATATTTTTAAAACCTAAACCGTAACTATATCTGTGACATTGACTGTACCTACTATACACATGCCGTAAATCTGTCTGGTGAATATGTGTCATGCTGTCTGTGCTAAACTTGTTGGTACAAGGTAAAATTGAAAGAAACAGTATGGCCCAAATAAGTAGTTAGTAGCCTAACTAATTTTCTAAGCCATATACAAAAAGAATCTATACAGTAACATACAGGTCTGTCTTTATTATATTCGGTAGGGTTGTCAGTTCAGAAGACCTAACTGCGATAATCGTAAAATTCGATCATCCCTCTCGTGTCATTTAATTGAGGAAGTCATCGGTGTAACAGAGACAGATTATCGGCTCATTTGAAAATAAAATCGATTTCAAATTCATCCAGTTCAATTCTTCAAATATTATAAATAAAGGTAATGTTGAACGAAACTGCAGAATGTAGGCCAAGCCTGCACTAAGACTTCTTGAAGAAACCCCAAATTACCGCATTTTGGATAAGGTTCGATGAGAAATGAAATCTTCTGGTATCATATTGTCTGAATGTCTGAGGGCCCATACTACTCTTGTCACTTGTCACGACAAATTTTTTTTTTATGTATGTCCCTACATTTGACTTAAAACGGACCTGTTAATTGTAATAACAACCTAATTAAGTATTATATTATTTCTACCTAGTATCAGGTTATATGCACAAATTCTATCCATTCATTAAGGTACCATTTTTCTCACACCGAATTATCAATGTTAGAAAAATTATTTATTTATTTTACTAAATTGTACAGAAGTAGTTAACAAAATGCGTTAATATTAGCTATATCGAAAAATAAGCACTGGACTAGGACCCCGTTTCTTTCAACTTAAAGTGGGACTCAAAATATATATTACCCTATAATGGAATTTAGTTAATTTAATATAAGGATAACGTACTAAGGTAAAACTTAAATTATTACATAGTCTAAATATTCCCTCTTGACTTAATACTGTGTTAGACTTGTTAGTTGTATGGTGTTAGAAGATATATATATTTCAAATACAATACGTTTCCTAATCTTGAGGAAACAATAAAATAAAAATTTCAAATAATTTTGCGCAGATTATGTTATTTACGATACTATACTCATTAAAAAACAATTCAATTATATTTTGTTCAGTATGTATTCCTACAATGACAATTTGATGACATATCCCATTTTATGCAATGTATAATTTGTATAGATAATAAGCAGTATGTGATCGTACATACGTACTCGTGTATCGTATTATTTTCGAGTTTTATGTGAATGTCAGTCGTAGCCCGTAGCCCCGTAGCCTCGCTACGAGAGTTGTAGCCTGTGTGATACAAGCTCGTAGACAATTTCAATCATGTAGTCGACACTCCGCCTGACATGTGATGTTGTTAGGGGCTGTTCGAGCGTTTTCCTGACGTTTTATACATTCACTTACCACGTCCACTTTGTTAAAGGAAATATAAGAACATTGAACATTAAAAAAAATCTGATATGCTTTGTATTATAGTTTTTCCATTTAAATGACCAATCACTTATACTGATTAAGTTTTATACAAGCACAGTAGAGTAAGTACTAATAGTTTCGACAGTGCATCCGGGCCTTCGCAATTTCCAGTTATACGCGACAAATCACTCGCACGGCGTGCTCAATTATCAATTTATTAAAAGCGCTTCGGAGCCCCAGCCACAGACGTAGGCGCACCAAATAGGATGCGAGTTTGAGATATTGGTATGGATCGATAATATCCCGTAGGTAATTGGGGCATATCCGCGCGGCGTAGCCCACGGCAATTGTATTAATTAACGAATTGCTTTTCAATTGCTTATAGCGGCATTAGCGAGCGACGTTGATGACTCGACGCCGTGCACGGCTCCCATATCGTGTGACGCACTGGGCGCTCTTCACTTTTAATGTCACTAATAATAAATTCATTTGTTTTAGGCATAATGTTTATTAACTGTCTAATATTAAATAACAATAATACAATAACACTGTTGTACCTACGAGGCGAATGTATGACATTGATAATAAAAATATTTGTATAGAAATAATTTGGCCCGTTTATTAATAAATGATAAATCCTAAACTTGAACAGTATTAGGCATTGTTCTATATTACTGAATTAAAACACACAGAGTTTTACACAAGAAAAACACAGGTTTGTAGAATTAAGACTTGAAGAGCAATTCATTTTTATACGGCTGGGTGACAGCTCTTGACATGACCCTATAACAAAATTTGTAATAATTCTACAATTTTAAGGTCTGTAATTTGAATGTATTCTGCAGCCATTCGTGCGCGTTATCGGACAAATTGCTTTATGTTGCAATAAACAAGTGTAGTGCGGTGCGTGCGTTATCAAACGAAAATGTGTACATACATTAACTAGTATCATTCTAATCACATTCGTAGTCATGAATTTAGATTTGCCGCTCGCCGTCCGTCGCCTCACCCTAGGGTTTCCACTTCATATTTAGATTTAGCTAAGTAATTTATTTCCTATTCTTATCCTAAATATCCCGTGTCGTTACTCTATTGCATTATTTAATCTGCAATATTAAAGGAATTGACAACCTTATTTAATGTATTATTTTTGGCAAATTGTTCAAAGTCTAACTTACGTATGTACATACATGTAATAATCATTCACTTACCTACCCATATTATGGAATGACTTTCAATGCTTGGTTAAGACGTAAAAAAATGGCGGTTAGTTGAGTACGCAGTAATTGCAACATTATTCCTTAGTTTAGTAAACAATAACCAGGTCGTGTTACATTTCGCGTTTACGACAACATCGGGAGAACAAAGACAGTTTACGCTTTATCAGAATATGCCTTTACTTAAACAAAGAGTTTTGAAGTTTTTTTGCAACAAACAAATCACAATGATGAGTTACTCTGAATTTAAAAGTTTTCTAAATAGCGTGTAGTGCAAGGCAATCGAATGAAAGAATGTTGTTGAGCTGAGCGAGTCCTAGGAACGCAACCACACTGGCCGTCCGCGCCGCAACTCGCCGCTGCAGCTTTATCTGTTTAGCAATTACTGCTCACCAATACTAGCTGAATGGTTTCAATACCTACCGTAACCTTTGCCGTAACCTATTTACTGCATCCGATCACAAACACCTTTTCATTTAATTTATGTCAATTGATCATTCACATATCAATATACGTAGTATATTACAAGAAATGTTCATTACCTCATTAATTTTAAGTGTTACTAACGTACAATTTCAAAGAAATTACAGTCGTCATCAAAAATGTTTTTAATATCACGGGCAAAATTATTGCTTTTCCGATGAACAGCGCTGGTAATTATTTAAATAACTTTTTTGTGGCTAGCAAACACACATTACATTACTGTTAATGAAGTATGACTAAAACGTGTGTTTAAAATATTGTATAGGTCATTAAACGGACACATACCTGATGCAGTGTTTTATTAGGAAAACTATATAAGTTCTGTTTATTATTGCTTAATTATGATATCATATTATTTTATTAGCCATGTTATTGATGCTATAGGTGCCTATACTTAGATCGATTCCTATTTTATTCAACTGCTTAAAAATTAACATATTCTAGCAACATTTGATACTTGAAATGAAACAACAAGACTAGAAATAAACGCATTAGACTGACAGTGGGGTTAGCGCAAATAGCATTAATATAAACTAGAATCGAACGTTGCGCGCTATCGATTAGGACTTGGCGTTCACAACAATTAATGACCTGCATGTCCCTAGCCGGACAAAGCTATGGCAAAACAAATAGACGGCCGACGCACCTCCCCGCCTCACAGTACGATTTCAAACTAATAAATGCGTTTTTAGCCAGGCGTCTACGGAAGAAATCCGCTAAAAGAGTGCACCATTTTTAGCCGTCATGTTGCAATATGAGTTTAGTTATGTATACCAAGATAGTCGGATGTCACTAAGGATTATATATATGTTATTCAGTACAAATAAAATAATGACGATCCGATTATCTAACCCTTATAATTATAAGAAAATGACGTATCAATATTCTCAGTTACTTACTGAATAACCTATTTGTATGTTTTTCTTTCCTTATTACTCTGAACTCAATAACTCGATCGTGATATAAAATACGTCTTTATGGAACCAGATATTTTGATGTTTAGGTGTTTCCTTGTTAAAAACAAAAGGCTGTGTGTAATAGTGAATCATGCTGTGCACGCCTCCACTCGGCGCGGGGTGGCGCGCGCTGCCTGCACTCGGAGGCGGTGTTTTGGGCAATGGGGTGGTGTGCTTAGACAAATTTCATATTGAATACCGCAAAACGTAGCCAATATAACAAAGATAATAATGGCTTTCGTAATTTGTATACCCATGTCATGATTTGTTTAAGTAATCAAAATAAAGTGGTTTGACAGGTGGACCTTGCTTTAACTATTGTATTATAATCATTCAGAAAGTCTTTATAAATCATCGTTACATCCGTACGTGGCCCGTGCTGTTAGATACATAATACTTCGTAATTTGCATAAAATTGTACTTCAATAATGGCTGTTGTGAACAACGGTAGAAATTATAAATATTTTACATTTTTCCAAATTACGAGTAGTACGCTCAAACTTTACATTAAACTCGCAAAGCATGCAGTAAGTATAACTGCATTTTTGGTATGTTGTTTAGACCATGGGACAAATACAAAAATCAAAATCTACAAAATGACGTTTTTCACGTGCTACGTAGCACAACTTTTTTTTGCTTGCAAAATGTGGTTTTATACTGCCCTATGGTGTCTAAACAACATACCAAAAATGCAGCGATACTACTCAATTGCGAGTTTAGGGTAAAATGATGTAAGGTTTGACCGTACTAAATTTGTACATCCTACCTAAATGAAGCACGATTTAGTAATCGGATGATTAAATGCACTGCGACTTGCTTATAATGTCACTCTGTCGATATCATGCATAACCAAATACATCGAAAGCACGTACGCGTTAGCGAGTTAGACGAATACTACTTGTGCCAAAGCATTCGAAATTGAAAATAGATTGGTGCGGTTGGGAGGGTCGCATGCACACACACGCTGCACTTATATGTTGTGTGGTCTAACATTGCATATCTCGAATCTAATATCGCCTGAGCGTTCTGTGGGCCACAAAATTTAATCAGCGTCAAAGTATGCAATCTTCTGTACGCATTATATCATTTAGTGGCCTGTTTATGCTAAGTAATCTACGATAAAGTGTAGCAAGGTATAACTGAGAACTAGGAAAAGGTTTTCAAAAGTAGTTACATTAAATATAAAGGAGGTACGCTACATTATAAGTATAGAAGTTCAAATAATTCCGTAATTCATATTTTTAATGAATGATTGTTTTGGTTCACAAATTTTGGTAAGCATTTTGGATGACATGATGTACAACGGAAGTTTTTACCATTAAATGCAGAAATCTGTTGAAATGCCCAGATAGGAAAGTAAATTGAGATTGTCGTGAATATACATTTCAAGTTTATGTTTTAATTAATTGTTATAAATTTATACAATTTTTATGTATAAATCTCTAAATTCTCAAAAATCTGACCAACTTAACTAATTAATTCTTGCAATAATATATACTCGTACCTATTTATCTTCTAAAGGTATAAAGGATATGCCGTATCAGCTATAATAAGGATAAAAAAATTAGTAAATACTTTTTTTATTAATTAAACATAAAGTTTTTACTGAGAAATGTATCCAGTTTACGTTTTGTGATATTAGATGTTGCTAGTTGAATGAAACGGACGTTTCTGCGTGCTGTAGAATAGAGTAGAGGTCAATGTGTAGGTATTTGAAAGATTTCTACTCTCAATCTCGCTTTTGAGGATTCGTTCTAAATTATAATGTTATTAAATTTGTATAGGTACTTACATATATGTTCCACAAGGTAATTAGTTCAGAATGACATCATACAAATTATGATAAATTCTTATTGAAAAGTATGAGTTGGACTGTTCTAGGAGAATGCTGTGGGGTGGTGGGTGTCCTAACTCTACCCATTATGTTCAATCATGCTTTTATATTTCGAGCCGTGAAGATAGTGACAGACACGTCATTTCCGCAACCTGTATCTGCGCCTGTACGGCGTCAGTTAGTTTGTAAGGATACAACTATTGTCGAATTAAACCACCGCTGCACTCCTTTGTTTTCATCTGAATAAAAAACCCTCTTTTCGATTGTCGTGAGCATACTACGAATCAGCTTTCTTCACCAAATCATTGTCAATTAACATACGTTGTCGTTAAAAACTAGCCGTTTACTTTTCTTTTCATTAATCATTCCCAACTTTTTTTAAACAAAATGTAGTCAAACAATATTGAATCATAAAGACCCACACATTAGCGACAGGTTAGTTTTCCTGTGACTATTTGTCATGGTAATAAACATAATAATGGCAAATTATGTGTAGAAACACAATAAGGTACCACATGTGAACGATCACGCAACTAATAATAAATGCTGGCGTATTTCCTGTCATTATTAATATTATAGCGATTGTAATATAATTTCGCATAATTCGATGCAACGTTAATTAGATAAAAGGACATCAATGAATACAGAGGTCGTTGTTGACCGTGTACACAGATAGGTACAAGCATCTGAATTCCTACTATTATATATCAAAAAAAATTAAGATTCATCACATTTTATATTAAATTTTAACTACATATATTGTGTTCTCGTAAGATTAATTTAAGATCAAATTTGTTATGCTGTGCCTTTCTAGAACAATTATGTACCTACAATTAGAAGTGGGGACTTTCTGGCTTAATTAAGTTGTGTTTTATGTACCTACAATAAATGTTTCTGTATTATGTTTTATGTAATAGGTAACTATTACATAAAACATAATACAGAAAAAGCTATAGCATATAAATATTTTAGAACTATTTATACATATAACTAAAATGAAATCATGTTTTAGTTATCGCTGACTAACATATTTGAGGGCTCACATACTGCGTTTGCTCGTATTCAACCTGAATTCTAATTTACGTCGAACGTCCGGTGGGATTCTTAACAAGGCCCGGGGCAGTTCGAGACCTGAAAATCTCGAAAATCCCACCGCAGATCGCACGAGAATCGGAATATGCGATAAGGCATTTAGCAAAATGGCGAATTTCCTGCTCTTCTATGCCCAGTCGACTCTGCCTTGCGGCATTCCTTCCCGCGTCGCGTCGGGCCGAATGTGTTTTTGGGAGCACGACCAACCGGTCAACCGGTTTGCTGTACTGCCGTATATGGACGGCTAACCTAGTGATTTTAGCATGTCTGAATAGATAAATGGTGAATTAGAGCAATTATTAACTTTTGCACAAATTCAACGACCGTTTAGAACTTCCTAATATTCGAGAGTTTCAGGTATTCGAATATTGTTTTTTTTTTCGTTTTTTTTTTTTAATAAATATTCTAATAGTTTTAAGAATAACATAAAATGTTAAAATTAAGGGTAAAATTATTTTGATTTGCATATCCAATATTTTAATAAGTCATGTTATCCTGCAGTAATAAACATAGATACATACGTAGGTATTTGTAACTAGAAATGATCACGGTGCAGGTATATCCTAACTATCCGCTTGGCTCACTCAAGAAAATTTCGATTTACTAACGTGTACCAGAATTTCATGAAAAACCATAAAAATCCAATTTTTATTTCTAATACTAGTGTTGCTGTAAATTGTCTAAGTTGTAATTTTTTTGGTAAATAAAAAATCGAAAATTCGTAAAACTCATGCCGTATTATTCAAATACTAAAATAGATCGAATATTCGAACTTTTAAAATATTCGAATTGGAAGCCCTTATAAAGTTTTTCCACATCCTTCTGTCATCTAAACATCTCATAATTTGATAGATAACTTACTTACGTTTCCTATTTATATCGAAGACAGCGAGTAGGTACTTATTTTTTCATCTGGAAACTATGTTATGATATCTCAAAATACTATTATAAGCCACATTGCTGACTAATTATTTTTCTTTACAGGTAAGTCGATCATTTTGATAAACCATCGAAGCCTTTCGAAACCCGGTAAGGTAGTATAAATCAGTGTGCGCCTTAGAAATGTATCATAACAACGGCCTTTATTGCTCTTCAACTGTAATCCGGGACAAGCAGATTAAATATGGGAGCATTGATGTGGAGATCGGTTGTAGTGTGGACTATGCGTGGGTGCGCGGGCATACAATGTCCATCGGATTGTATGCTGTACGTGGAACAGCGGCCACTGCGCGCGAGCTAGGCTGCTCGGATCATCTGCGACATTATAATGTGCAAATAAACAAACAGCACCCTAGTGTGGGCGCGGGGACGCGGGAGGCCTACGTTATTCGTCAACTAGGAGAGTACAATTGGTGCTATTGGGTCTGCATGGATTTATATCATGCTTAGGAAACTGATGATCAATTAAAAACGACTTGTTGATAATTAATAACACAATGCATGTACAAAGGTAAGTACACTGATACTAAGACAAAATAAGTCTAGGATAGGACCGCGTTGAACCTAGATTTATTTCTAATACCTAAATGTTTTATCTGAGTCTGATACTAGGCATTACATAATAATTTGAAAAGTGACTAACTCGCTAGGATAGGCATGAGGGGTGAGAAAGTTCTTTATAGTGATGTCATTCCAAAAATAAGATTTCTTAATGTTATACTCCTAACTTCATTCTCAATAGTATGTATAATCTTTTTATTCATATTGATGATTAAAATACGATATATTTGACGGCGTCCGTAGCTCAGTCGGTAGTGACCCTGCCTACGAAGCTTGATATTCCAGATTCGAGTCTCAGCCTGGGCATTTATTTGTGTTTGCCAGAAATATTTGTTCCTTCATCATGATTAATTTCTACATATATAAGTATCCATTTGAACCACTCGCAGAGGGTTTTGTACAAACTTTGATTACCTGGTATAAAAACTATAAAACACATCATCAGCATCATGAAAGCATCGAAAATGAGCAGAGTGCATTTATCGGCGAATTCAGACACAAGGTAATTTGTGCGACATGTTTTTTTCTGGAATAATTCCTTATTGCGTTAAAGAACATCAACATGTTTTTTTTAAAGTCGCTTTATTAGCATTATTCTGCAGAAATTTCAAGTATTACTAAATATATAAAAATAGCAAACCAAATTGGATATATATGAGTATTAAGGGGAAGGGCCAGAGTGATAATTTAATAAAACATTTTTTCTTACTATGAATAATAAAAGTAAATCACGTTTTGGTATGTTTAATTTGTGAGTTTAGTTGCTTGTGTTTTTCGAAATTAGATATGTATCAAACAATCGAACGGACAGAGTTGCACCATAAGGGTTCCGTTTGTACCTTTTTGGTACAGAACCCTAACAGAACCATATCGCTGAATTTAATGTTAATACTCACGGAACGGTACTTACATATTTTGTTGATTGTGTTTTAACGCCTAAACGTTTTTTTTGAGCTGCTATGTAAAAATTATGTTTTACGAGTAATGTAATGTAATATAAAAAAAACCAAAGAGAGGTGAAGCTGGCCTATTAATTTTAAAATGATTATAGTCGTTTCGTAAGCCAGTGTATAGAACATTAAATCAAAAATAAAAGCTGCAACCTTTGCAACGCCAACACACAGGTAACACATTTATTTGTATGAAGCTTTTAAAAACTGTTGGTAACCTGCAACTTCGACGCGGAAACTTTACAGTCGTCGTGTTCAACTAGGCGCTGTTAAATAAACTTTCTTTTTGTTTTTAACGTTCTGAAATGTAATTATTTTTTTATATTTTTCGTAGTTGCGGATGAATGTGGTAAATATCAGAATTTAACTTACTTGCCTAATTCGTATAATAATAGAAAAAAAAATATTTGAGTACATGAGATTCACAAAATGTGTATTTCTGATATAGGCATGTAGTTATACCAAATGAATATCGTTATTTTGCAATAATCCATGCAACGAATAGATAGGTACTCACAAACTGCGACCATAACATGGACGTCTAACGCCAGCCCAACAATGCCCCCAAAATCAATTGTTCAATTGTGCCAAGATGAGCAGGACATAGCGCTTTTCTTTACACCGCGCAAATTTCGGCACAACATTTTTGACAAATGCTTATAGAAAATAGCCAATCAAAATTTTGATGGACCAATCACAACTATTTTTAAATGGCTGTTTAAGTTGTTATAGGTTGATATTGAAATTCATTATCATGATGCATTGAAGAGGGGATGACGCTTGTCAACTAAAATTCAGGACCGTTTTTGAAAGGCAATTTAGTATGGCGTGCGGCTTCCATGTTCTATTTGTTCGTAGCTCACAAAATATATGAAGATGCCTTAACAACACGTATTTTGTTGACTTGTTTTCATTGCACTTAATATTCTATTTAATTTATTGGATGAGCCATCAACACATTAATGCAGAAAACTCTACTAATGCGCTGTAAAAATCAAGTCGTTTTCCTTTCGATTCGTATTGTAATAGCAAAAAATATGTTAGAATCCTTATAATTACATATTGTATAATTTATGTTATACAGCAAAACGGGTGTCGCGGAGGAGGGGGGGGGAGTTAAAATAAAGAGAAGCGCAATTGAATTTTTAATATTTCATGAGGAGGGGTGCGCTTGAAGCAGTTTTAATGGGGTTACGTATCACGGCGAGCCGGAGCCGGAACGCGTCCTCGTCCGCGCCCGCTCCCGCTCCCGCTCTCGCGTAAGAAATCGCATAAATACACGTAAGGTGCGTTTAAACCAAAGCATTCGCTGTTCTAGCGCCCGTTCTACGAAATCAACCAATCACGTTTTCTGTACCGATCGAATTTCGTAGAGTGGGAGGTTAGAACAGCGAATGCTCTTTTAGTTTGAACGCACCTTAAGCTACGCGCGACGTGCGCCTGTCACCATTGCAACACAACCAATGAGCCTCTTTACTCACGCATGTACTTTAACCACCCTAACACCTCATTCTTCATTAATTTATTACTCGTAATATTCGCATTAATTACTGTAGAGCGAAAGAACATGAGTTTGAGTGTACTTGTAAACTCTTACATTTCTCATTAGAAAATATTTCCGACCATACGTACACACCTATATTTTTGGACGGGAGCGGGACAAACTTAAACAGTATTTGATTTCTGGGTTACATGTGTTATTTATTTTAGGTAAGTTCACATATCATTCAATAAAAATATATTTACTATAGGTATCGGTTACAGGTAAATAGTTAAATTTATTAATAGTTATATGCTATTCAGTAATTTACAGTAACTAGTGGACGCCGGGTAAGTGTTTTTTTATGCCGAATAATTATAAAAAAAATTTTTTTTTCTGTGTTTGGTAAAATTTACAATGGTTACGATTACTTTCGACATTTAATCATTTATTATAAGTTGACTCTC
Organism: Thaumatotibia leucotreta; assembly: GCA_025490895.1. Lineage (NCBI taxonomy): Eukaryota > Metazoa > Arthropoda > Insecta > Lepidoptera > Tortricidae > Thaumatotibia > Thaumatotibia leucotreta. Next base: position 23,874 of record JALPQI010003542.1, on the reverse strand, counting down.
ATACCATTGAAGATACTCGTATGCAGGAGCACAAAAAAGTCATACAGTTTATACTTAGAGTTACATAGTACCTACCTACACAGTTATACTTATGTAGAAATGATAGTACTGAATGTACTGATCATAAAATGTACTGTGATTTCTATAAATTAAACGTACTTCTATTTTTACTAGATTGGCGTCTAGGTATAGATAGATATCTATGATCGTAATCTTGGCCAAGCACTCTATTTTTTATTGAACAAAACTAGGTACAGAAAATGTCCCGAGCCTGTTTTATGCAAACTTCATTTTTACTCCATTACGCCCTGATGCCCGACGAAATGTTCTTTTTGTTGATTCAAAAGCAATAGGTAAATTGCATCGCCAGGTTAACTCCGCGCGGCCGGCGCAACTAGCTGGCCGGGACACGTCCGCCAGGCGCTGACGTCCTCTAACGTGCTTACTCCACTACAAACACCGTATCGCCGTATGCTAAAGGTTCACAAATTTTGAGCTTTCATTACCTACCTGTGTAACATTTTTCACAAAACTAAAGCCTTGCAACTCCGTCAGTTCGACATGTTGTTTTTCCAAAAAGAGTAGGTACCTACGTTGGGTAATCCTCCTTTGTAATCGAATTTCCACACGTTCCATATGAATTCAAGTTTCCACGGAAATATCTAATGTCGACAAAGAGTGATAGCATAACCGTCCACATGTACTATGTATAGTATATCCCTTTTATAAATTCATCTCAAGTCTCCACCACATCCCACCACATTTAATTAGTTGTGTGGCGTCAGAATAATTTACTTATACTGGTTTTATCGATACAGTTTTAACTGACGGTTAGTTTGCACAAAGTAATAGGAGAGCTGATTACTAAGTGCTCTTTATTATACGGTTTCCAGCAAAAAGTGAACACAATATAATGCGATTCAGGATATTATGATCGCGTATCAAAACTATTAGTAGTGAATGGGTCATTCGAGCCGCGATACTGGCGGCTATGTGACACTAATTCGCACCTCGCCGGATGTGCATTGATGTGATGTATCGTCTCGGTCTTGCCTTTCTTACTTATATTTAATAAGTATCGCGAGATTCGTTATAGTTATTTCCTAACTGAGCCAGTTAATGATCGCAAATATTTTGAGGTCATTTAAACCTGTTAACTACACATACAATTATATAACGGATGAAAAACTAAAATCTGGTAAATTTAATCATGTTTTTCCTTGTACACCTTCCCGAGAAAAGTAATTTGACAAATATTTGTTAATAAATCGATAATAGTTGCAAGAGCGGGTCAGAACAGGTCACAGCGGGCGTATGGACTCGTTCCTCTGACCCATATCGTCACAATACTCTTCCGCCTAGCGCCACGCAATTAAGCGCAACAGCAGACATAAAAAATTACCGAAACAAAAGCGTACCGGGGTGGAATCCCACCCCACTGCCCGCCGCAGTTACAATTTATCATAGCAAATAAAAATACGCCGAATTAAAAAGAAAAGGACGAAGAAAGTAGACAGAGAGGGAGCGACATTCGCTCTGTTCCCGAACGTCCAAAATATAATGCTGTTTATTTTTATGGCCGCCCAGGGTTGAAAACAGAGGGGTGTTCAACAAAATCGATACTATGGACGTGACCAATTAAAAAAACGACGCCCTAGTCCGATTAATGTTTGATATTTATAAATTACTAGCTGACCCGGCAAACTTCGTTACGCCTTAGAGCATTATCACATTATTGTAGGTAACTTGCACTAAATTATTAGATATAGGACTGCGGATAAATAATAAAATCATATATTTGTTCATTTAAGAAATATTTATTGGAAGTCTTAAGAAAAATAAGGTGTACTTTTTGGGAATGAGAAGTTTAACTTTCGGTAAGTTTTACCTACTTTGTTGTACTATATGTAAAATCGGAATGTTTTAATTTGTTTTTTGTTGAAATAAGGTAAAAAAAATATTGATCAATATTAAAGTCAATCAGTGACAGCCATTGTTAATACTAATCAGTATGTATGTACACACTTTTACTATCAGGGATTCAGAGATATCAATTTCGAAATTGATCGAATCATGAATAACACAACACAGAAACGCTTAGTTATGCCGCTTCTAACAATTGTCTCCTTAAATTAATTAATTAATAAGTGGCCTTGGGAATATATATTTACAATACGAGGGTATCAAATTAAAGTCATTCGTGAAGGCGTATTTTTTGGACAATGATTTGTATTTCTATATCATCACAATTTAAATAGGTACTTTTTAGCCCATTATCAGGCCAAGAGAAAGCATTTATTAATATGACGAAAAAAACCTACTCAACTACTCAACTCAACTACTTGGTACGCCTAACAAACCAATAAATATATGAAATACCACAAAATAAGTAAACAGAGCGTAATTATAAAAAAAATATTTGACAATCGAACCGACAGGACTGACGAACGACAAATAGCACTTGAACGGTAGGAACACTAAAAATCCTGGTGCAGTTTTCTACAAGAAAAAAATACGTGGGTGTATACAGATATGAACTGTCATATGTCATTACAATTGTTATTGCAATATAGTACGGTCAAATCGTATATTAAACTCGCAAAACATGTAGTAAAGCTGCATTTTTGGTATGTTATTTAGACACCATAGGGCAGTATAAAACCACATTTTGCAAGCAAAAAAAAGTTGTGCTAGCTGCGTTATACGTGAAAAACTGTGAAATTTACTGTCTATTTTTAGTTTCTGATTTTTATAAAAAAAACCGTACGTTTTTTGACAATATGTATCAGGTAACGTTTAAAGATGAATGAATTTGTAACAAGATGAGATAACATGCATTACCGTAGGTCTTATAGTTTCAGAGATTCGAGACTTCAAATAGTACCCTGTTTTGTAAACTAGATAAAATGTTGAGTTTTGCTAACGTTTTTGGTTTAATATCGCCTTACCTAATTATGCTACGAAAAACATGAAATAATTATCTTATAGCGCAATTAATATTCTTTCATTTAAGGGTAAAATCAGGTCAGTAAACTTTGTAATTGAAAATAAAAACGCGTAATTCAAAAGGCAGTAGGCCCGCTATCTAAGTTTTTCATACAAATCGCAAGTCGTGTTGCAAAGCTGCAATTTTAGTATATTATAAAGGCGCTATAAGGACGTACAAAAATGCATATTACAAGAAAAACAAAAAAGGAACTTCGGCATAGGACGAAAAAAACAGAAAAAATATTGGACTTCTTTTACTTTTTGACGTTTAATTAAAAAACTATTATCTTTTTGACACTAATTGCTACAAAACTTAGAAAGAATATTAAATTCTAAAGGATTTGAGCCACCTTGCATTACCCTAAATTATATAGATTTAGAGATACGACATTTCAAAATGTGCCCTTCATTAAGTTAAGAAAATAAGTGCATGTTTTGAAGCCTCGCATACCCCCAACTATAAGACTTACAGTAATTGTTATCGGCTCAATTTGTTTCAAATTTAATATAGTTATTATCTACAATTACTTTTTATTCCTTAGCGCGAACGTTTTGCCAATATTTAGTGAATAGCTTTAACGTAACCTATTTGTTTATGTTTTGATAAAAGGGCACTTTGTGAAATGTCGTATCTCAAAATGTATATAACTTACGGTGAAGCAACGTAGCTCAAATCCTTTCAAATTTAATGTTTTTTCTTAGTTTTATAGCAATTAGTATCAAAAAGATAATAGATTTTTAGTTAAACGTCAAAAACTAAAAAAAGTGCGAATTTTTTTCCGTTTCTTACGTCCTATGCCCAAATTATTTTTTTGTTTTTCTTTTAATATGCATTTTCGTATATATCTATAAGGCCTTTATAATATACCAAAATTGCAGCTTTGCAACTCGACTTGCGATTTGTATGAAAAACTTAGATAGCGGGAGTCCTGCCTTTGGAATTTCGGGTTTATACTTTCAACTACAAAGTTCACTGACCTAATTTTACCCTTAAATTAAAGAATATTAAGTGCGCTATAAGGTCATTATTGCATGTTTTTCGTACCATAATTAGGTGAGGCGATATTAAGTCGAAAACGTTAGCAAAACACAAAATTTTATCTAGTTTACAAAAAGGGGTACTTTTTAAAGTCTCGAATCTCTGAAACTATAAGACCTACGGTAATGCATGTTAGCTCAACTTGTTGGAAATTTATTAGTCTTGAAACGTTTATTACATATGATATCAAAAAACGTAAGGTTTTTTAAATAAAAATCAGAAACTAAAAAATAGCCGTAAATTTCGCAGTTTTTCACGTACTACCCAGCTAGCACAACTTTTTTTTGCTTGCAAAATATGGTTTTATACTGTCCTATGGTGTCTAAACAACATACCAAAAATGCAGCGATACTACTTGATTTGCGAGTTTAGGGTAAAATTATGTACGATTTGACCGTACTAATACCAATGGGCACACTAAGTAGCTGCTATGATGATGTATGAAAATTGTGAAACTTCCGAAACTAAGTTTAATCAACTTATAGTTTTAGTAAGCGATATACTTTTTAATAAAATCGTATCTCGACTATTGGAAAGGTATTTAATTTATTTTAGTGCTCTCTGATCACTAATATTTTGAATACATTCAGCTTTCTTCCATCAATAACAGCAAGAAAATGATAGTTAAAAACCACTTTCTGTTATTACAGTTCCGTTCAAAGATAATTTTATTAATTTCTTAATAGGAACACGGGCGCTCTGAAGAGCCGATAACTTGCCAACTAATTACAAATCACGAGGCGACTACTGGTAGCGCTCCTGTGATTGGATGTTTTTTTTTTTAATCTGAAAAACATCAGATTAATATATATTCACTTAGTTTATTACTCTCTTATGACAGATGCGTTGTGGTTTCTCACGGGAGGGAACGACACTCGAGAGCCATTGATAAACAAGCCATATCGAGCAACAAACGAAAGTCTCCAGCACTAATTAAATATGTTTTTTTTTCTACTCGAAAATCCGTGTCTGAATGGGAGCCTTCTAATTAATCCCCGCAGCATCTCTTGATCGAATCCTTATTTTTGAATTGGTAATCATTTGGTATCAAAGAGTCATTCGGTGTACATTCCGTTCCGAGGTGGGCTAGAATTCACTTAGCTTTCATTTAATATTGATCCAGTCTCGTCTGCCACCAATTAGTTTAGTTACATAAAAGGTGCACTTCGCTTAACCTTTGCCATTCCATTGAAAGTTTCCGCAAAATTCATTGGAGTGCCTAGCTGCTTATTATAACCATCTGCGAAATTACAAAGTAAGTGCTCGCTTTTTGATTATTATTTTTTATTTGATGGTAGTGACTGAGCGCATTTGTATTTGATATTAATAAAGCTAAGGTATCTATTGGAACGTAATGGAGCCGGAACGAAAACGGCGTGGAGTCGTTCTTGGCCTCAGGTATTTGACTTGATATTTGTCAAGTGGGAGGGTGTGCGACACTTGTGGTATAATGCGAAGTGCACTGTGAGGAGACAAGTAATTCCCTCTAATGAGAACAATGCGTTATAACAATGAGGATGTCGCGTTATTGCGTGACGTCCTCGCCAAAGAATAACTCACGCTCGTGTTAGTATTAACAGCTGACTTGTTTGTTCTCAAAAATACGAGCTTTTAGTTATTTACAAGGTTACGAAGTAAATTGAAAAAGTGGTGAAATAATCACATTTGATTCACGTCACCGGTCCGAAACTAGGTCAAAAATAAAAAGATTAAAATTGTAAATAAAGTATGTACACCACCTAGGGGTGCTGGCGCATTTGGGAACATGGTGAAATAATGAGCTCCATATCGATTCCATAAGGTGAACGGTGATGTACATACTTAATGATTACGGATTCTTACCTAAATTAGTACAGAAAGCGAACTCAGAAACATGATGCACGTTTGTACTAGCTTTACTATTGGGATTGTTGTTCTAAGTCATTAATAACCTACAGTTTAAATGTCTTAAATCACGTCTTAGAGCATAAGAGGTTAGAGTTAGATAAGGAGCTCCCCGAGTTATTTTATTTTCAGAAATGTTTTATTTAACATTCTTTATTCAAATTTGTTTTCATTTTAAATGAAAGTGAAAACTTACACACAGAAAAGCCACTGCACTTTGATCTCCGCACACTGCGAGCCTCTCAGAGGCTACTACCCCCATTACTGTATGCAGATTTATACTTTGTGTCATTTTTGTGCGAACGCCGCGCGCCCCCACCCCGATGTTGCCCGGATTATTCCTTTTTGAGCCCCTATATTCTATTCTTATTTTTCCTTGCCTTTGGATTTAGCTCTCTAGTTTGACGTAAAAATGTTCGCAAAATAATCAGAGATCACGTGTTCAAGTCGGTACCACAAACAAAGTAACGAATGAATTACATTTGTAATTAGTCGTCACCTTGAAGTAGACTCCAGAATTCCATAAATTGTAATAATGACAAAGTTGCAAGGTCGCGGATGTTTGAGGTAATCGGTGGCGGGTGCCGGCGCCAAGAGGAGTGCTCCGGGTCCCCCGCCCCCGGCGCCGCGGCGCCCCTCTCCCGACACCTCGTGGGGAGCGCTACTTAGCTGATGACTTATTAAGAGTGCATTCTTCAGAGGTGTCTGCCTGTCGCGGTAGGTTTAATGACGTGGGTGCCGAGCGTTTCGATGTTATGATTCGAGCAGTTTTTGCTCGGTGGCCCACTTTCTTGGATCTGAACTCCGGGAATCGCCGCATTTCTACCTATGCGGGATTACAATGCCCCTCCTGGAAAACTAAAAAAACCGTGCTTCTAATGTTCATGCTGTCAGTCTGTATGATAAAAGCTATCAGCGACTGACAATCGCAGAAAATTAACAGGGGTTCGCTCTATTTGTTCTCTTTCTACAACGCACGCGACGCTTTGTTTTTTCCTAAAGAATGTTACGAGAAAGCTCTAAAACAATTTTATACCAACGTTTCAGAAACGCGGTTAATAATACGAAACTTGAATCGAACCATTAACCTTTTCAAAGCCCGTGTAAGAAGGAAATAAAGGGGGAAAAAAATAGTATGATGAATGCAGCGTAACGGCGACTTTAATAGGTCCGTACGTGTTTTCTTGTTCGCTAAATTACCCTTTATTTGTACTCGGGTTGTAGATAAAGGCAAATAGAGGACATTTCTTGCATTGTGAGCAAACAATTGCAAAATCGGTGTATAAATGATCAATCACTTAACATCACAAACTATATCAAGTGCGAATACAACATCCCTGGTATCAAAGTGTGTATATCTAGAAGGCTGCATTGCTAGTTTCGTTTTAAAGAGGTTATAAATAAAGAAATTCCTCACATGTAAATGGCATAATAACGAATAACATGATGGATTTTAAACACAGTTAATAATGCCGTAAACTTTAAAAAGCTTTCTGTCGTCGGTTAATAATGCACTTAATGGTGTCCTATAATAAAGGGATCGCGTGCGGACGTGAGTGTGAAAAGAGAAGTTAGCCGCCGCCGAAGCAAATTGTTTTTGTTCATTTAGCAACTTCTCATCCCGTTTGTATAAAGTCACTTCTCGACATCTGATGTGGCCCGACGCTGCCGCCGACACACCGCTCGGACGGCGGGCACACGCCGCCGCTCCGCTCCACCAAGGCCAACTGATTTCATTTAACTCATTAAACACCAAAACCCAACTACCGCCACCTTTTTAATTAAGCATTGTTATAGTCGCGCTCGGGCAGATTTTTTTTTATATAATCGCGGCTGACGGACGCGAGAGTCAAATGAATTTATTCGATTCGTGTCGACATTACAGTAATTATATTAGAAGTGACATTTTGTGAGCGGTGGGCTCGATTATGAATCGATACTTTTTATTACAAGCATATGGTAGGTACCCATTGTTTTCGCAACCCGGTCTCCAGTGGCCGCCGAGTTTATGGCTTTAATAAAGTGATTAAATACCATAGCGTAACGCCGGGCTTGCAGCGTGAGCTAATTTTGAAAACAGGAATGCGTTCCTTTTTGGTTACACGATTAAGTACTGGGATGTCGGGGTCGTTAACCTTTGTTTTGCAGAAGCTGAAACCTGATAAATCTATTTAGTCTTAATCATGATTCATGGGGCTAGCAACTTTACGTACGATACGTGGATATAATCTACGCATTAGTATACGTAAATAAATTATGGAAACTGAAAACCTATTATAAAAACGAAAAAAATGGTAGAATGGTTAGAAAAGTCGTAATACTTTAAAAGACTCAACCGTATCATTGAATTTGTTAAAGTATTGGCCAGTTGTAGTTAACGGTAGGAGTAAGCCGGATGGGTACCACGCTGCGACAAAGCGAGGCGTCGCGGGCGCGAGCGGGCCGACGACGGGGCCGCGCGGGCCGGCCGCGCGAGGTGACAATGCCGCGCGACCGCGCTGCACTTCCCTCGCAGTCTACTCTTACACATACCCCTCACCGACGCCGCTTTTATTTTTGTTGCCTTACTTTTTTCTATATGAAGGTCCACTCACTTATTCATGCGAGCGGGATTGTAGTTTTTTCTACTTTTTGCATGCGCCGTATAGATATTTTGGGCGCCTCCTATTTTTTCCTGACTATAAAACTCGGGTCGTGTACTTTTTTCGTGGTGCCGCGACTGGGGCGAGAAGGGGGGTCGGCAGGGTGCTCACAGTAGAGAATTATTCATTGCCTACCCACGCCGAACGGGCTTTCCGTTATTTCTGTTTGTTATGAATTATGTCCAATGACTTTTCCGACGCCCGTTTCTTTCGCTTTCACTAATTGCTTTTGTATAGAAACTATAAATCTTGTAGGTTCGCGTGTTTGTCACGTTCGGTGGCCGCGGGCTGGCGACGAGCGCAAGTCGCGACTCGACGTGCGGCGGACGTAGTCGGCGACCGTGCACGCCAGCTGACTGGATACAAAATAGACACATTTGGATGTGGTTAAACATCGTTTCCAGTGCAAACTGACATTCTAAATGCTAACAAAAGATTCAAATTCACACTCTGCTGCCTACTAAAATATGTAGAAGAGCTCGCTCCCGACCCGCTACAAATTTGAATTTCATATGTATGTTTCGCCTATTACGGATGCACTCATTAATATCTTAAGTGATGTGTGGAGGAGCGAGCCGTGCGATTCTGGACCGTGAGCTTCGCACCGACGGTCGCGAATCGTGTATGCAGGCAGCACCGAGCACGCGTTAAGATTATGTCGGATGAAAAAAGCTGCAAATTGTATGACCCCCATGAAAAAACATTATCATTACCGACACATCCGGCGGTCGATCGTTTCACTTGCAAATCTTGAGAGGGCACTCTTACCGTTGTTTCTGTGTTAGTCGCACTCAAGTGGGTACGATCTTATATTATGATTATTATGCATTTGCACCTACATACTCACCGTTTTCGATTGTGATAATTTTCAATAACATAACTCATCATCATTTTATTTTTAAACACTTTACTACATAATAAATATAACTGCATAATAATTTGTATCTCCAGAAAAGTATTTCCCTGAGTGCTCCAGTCTGCTCCAGTCAATTATTTTGTGTCACATGTCTAAACCAAACGTCGCAATGTGACGTGCTTTGATGAAAAAGGACCTTAGTTCTATGTTCACATTCACTCATATAGAACATAGGAAAACTGAGGAAAATCGTTTCCCGCGTGCGCTCTCCACGCAGGGACGAATTTGACCGAGCATAAAATTTTAACTTTTTTTATACATTTTCATATTCACCTATGTTCACACATGCCTTCGACTGAGGTGAAGAAGGTAAATGTGACTTGACGTATCAATAGTGGCACAACTAAATACTTCAATAAATTATTTTTGTCGCGCCACACTATTCTAATGTATTAAAACACGGTTTACTGACAGTTTGTTTTATTATTTATTTATATGACTAGACAGGAATACTTGTCAGTATCATACCTTTTTTGTTAACCAATAACGACTTAAGATGTATCCACACAGTGATATGATTAAAGTTCAGTAGAAAAAAATATTCGCTTCATTAAATTTAGATATGCAGACACTGAAATGATACTAAAATAGATAACCTCATGACGTCTGCAACAGTAAATTTAGCTAGGTTTTGTACATGGCTTATTAAAAAAGATTATTTAATGATTATTAATAATGCACTATGTGTAGTAGCTTATTTAATATGGGGCAGGTTGACCAATGGGCACAGAGTTTTAGGAAGTCGATGTCAACTTAAAATAAATAGGTGCCTAAAGGTAAAATAAATCTCTTTTTAATTACTTAAGATGACATGTTTCAGATCCCTAAAACTGAAATAAAATGTTCGCTAATCGTCCATGGTCTCCTCTACTAATGAATCCCTATCCTGTATAATAAAGATAATAGAGTTTTTTTATTAACTATTTAGACAAAAATGAGTCTAATATCGAGTAAAAAATGCTAATAACAAAAGACGTAGCTAAATGTTTGGTGACATAACAATTCCATATAACCCGTAGAAGCCAGTAAAGGTGCTAATTATTAATTAATAATCTGAATGCGGCCCTGTGTACGTCTTGGAGGCAGCCCTCACATTAATAGAGGTATGGTGCAAGCTCCTCTGATGTTCTGACAAAGGGTAGCGCGAGACGCCTATTTTTATTAAAACCTACGGCAAAGGCACACTTTTTTAATAACTTATGTAGGTACGTAGGTGCGGGTCGAGTCATTTGAACTGCACTCCGTCGTAGTTCGCGCTTCGGCCGCGATTTGTTTTTGAGAATATTGTGAAGTGCTTTGTGCACGTAAGCCTGCGGAGGGCTGCTTGCTCACTCTGTGCGCATATACCGAGCCTCATTTTGTTATCCGTTTACTAATAACTAATCGCCTGGATCTAATTTCGTTGGTGCAACACTAATCCAGGATTTTACATTATATCTGCCGAATTAGAAATAATTATAGATAACTCGCGTTCATAATGGGATGTACCTAAATAGGAGTTATCGGTTATTATACACAAAGTTGAGTATTAAAAAAAAATAAAACAAAAGTGGTTTGCCAATTGAATTGGCATTGAATGTTATTTTCCTTAAATTATTGCTTAATATTCTAAAAGAAAGAAAAGAAATTAGTTCTAAAAGACTTTTTCTATAACATAGATTCCCAAACTTTTTTGTGTGACTACTACAGGGTAATTTCATTTAACGCCCGTTTCCCTCAGCCTTATGAAAAAAGCCAAATTCTTGGAATCAATGTGAGTGAGAAAAATATAACCTTACGATATTCTGAATTTTAATATAATTGTACTTTCGTATCAATAGATCTTTGAGTGTTTTATTATTTTTGATGCATTGTGCAGTTTCAGCGCCCCCATTTTTTTCAACGGGTCTTGCCGCCCCTTTTGAAGTCTTCGGAGTCCCCTGGGGGGCGTTAGGAACCACTTTGGGAATCTATGAAGTCAGACTTTTTAGTTCAGTTTACCTATATTTATTTATCAAACATTAAATTCACATGCACCAACGTCGTTTCGAAATGCTTTTAACCTTAAATATTGATAAGTGCCGAGTCGACTGTACGTCTGAAGTTTGTCATCTTGAGACTCGGCCGCGCCTGCGCTATGCGATGCCTAATGTAATATTTAATGCGGCGACGATTAAGCAGGAGTGCATGTTGCGGATCCGTTCGGCAGAGGGCGCGCCAGATTACACGGGAGGAATTAGCAGGTGTAATTGAAGCGGCAGCGGCGATCGCCGTCATACCGACACACCATCTCTGCAATAAAGTAATTGCTGCAATTGAGGGCTGCCTTTACTAACCCCATGACCGCTTTTTTCTGTAGCTTTATGGTACCAGATTGAGATATATGGTACAGTTACGTTATATGCGGGATGAATTTATTTGTTTAGGTCCCAAAAATCTTTAGATAGCGTTGCTTTACGTAGATAAAATTGCATGTAATATATAGTAAGTGTTTAAACGAAAATGGACGATACTCGCAACTTAAGTATATTCGTCATCATACCTTACGAAAAAAATGGTTTTGCTTTTGATGAATACGGCTTTTTTCCTTTTGATGGCCGCGTGGTGGCGGCAATATTTGTCATCATCCGATATCTTCCCGTGGAAGCCGTAAGAGGATTGAGCAGTCACTGACCATTCATTGACTTATTGAAGGTTGGTGATGGGCAGCAGCGGACATACTGGACACTACTGCGATTGCCAAACACGTTTGCCCAGCTTGGCGATTATGGGGCCTATCTCCAGCAGTGGACTGAAATAGACTGATGACGGAAACGGACACGTATCAAAATAATCAAATTTTACTTCAGGAACAATTAAAAACACGAAAATGTAAGAATGTGATTTTTACATGATTACATAGGTTTTAAATTTAGCCAGAATACCTAACACTTAAGGGCAGTAGAAACAACCACAAATCCCAAACCGATTAAATCAAGATTATGCAACTTCGCATACAATAAAGCTTAGTTAGCAAATGATTTAACGGTGATAGACTATTCGTTGCATCCATCTATCCTTAAATGTAGTACATAATCGGAACATGCATCAAAATACTATACATCCTCAATATCCTCATGCAATGCCTCCCCAACAATTAATCGAAATCGAGTGTATGGTCCGGAGCGGCACAGCGCCGTGGCGAAGCTAAATGAAACGCCGACATGAAGCGTTTTCGTAGCGAAAGTCGTCTGGAATTAAAAGGAATCAAATATGAATAGCGTATGCATGATACATGTATAACCCGGGCCGCTCTTGGCGGCCGGGCGCGCCGCTGCTCTCCGACAACTAAAACTGTTACATTAATAATGCGTTTGCTTACAATGCGCTTTAAATGTAGATCCAGAGCGTGTCTCTTTCGCTCCCGCCTCTCCCTCGAACTTACAGTCGGCGCATACGGCGTCATGCAAAATGTACGCCGACGCCGTCCGACCGCTGTTCCCTGTTCGCCTCTTAGACAACCCGGCTGGCTCTGTCTTTACTGCGTTTCGGACACGGAGCGTCACGGCGACATGCGTCACCCGATTTCATCTGAAAGTCAATGTTAAGGTAAAAATTACATTTGCTTAAATTCATTCTAAACATGTCATCATTCCTTTTCTAGTACCTATCTACCTACATATAATATGACGATATGATAATAACTAACAAACCATTAATAATAATTTTAGGGAGATCGTCGTTACCACGCTTAACGTGGCAGTTGACAAATTATGCAGTCGAGATATGAAACTCATGTTCATTCACGTGACACTTTTAACGCTATAGTATGATCCCTTTGTCAGGTACGTACCTGGAGGTTGTTTTATATGCATTATGTAAGTAGAGTCAATATCGCGCTCCAAGACTAGGAAATGTGAATCTGAATAAATTATGATCCACGGCGCGTTTCACTAAAATATGCAATAGTTTTGTGTAAGTTGGACGCCTCCGCGGGCGGCGGGACGCGCGCGGGCGGCGCGGCGGGCAGCGCGGGCGTGCTCGCTAAGTAGGGGCCGATATTTTATTTAATAAACTTGTCGTAATAACCACGTTACTCAACAAACTTTGTTTTCCCGTTATTTGTGTAGCGCGGTGTTAGCTCGGATAAATGTTAATGACTAGGACAATGTGTTTACCTCCCGTTATGACGCGTTCCCACACTGCGACGATACGGCGTCTGACGATCAGTATTACGCTTTAATTATTGTATAGAGGAAGTTCAATACTGACAGTTACTAGAATGACATTTTACATATTCGTACAAATTCTGAATATATCTGAACTTCAATCAAAGGCTATCAAGATTATCTTCTATATTGTAATCACGATCAGTGCTGATCACTTGCTGCAGGAATACAGCTTACACTATGTACCTATATGTAAAGTAAACTATAAGGTGGACAGTTGTTTACTTAAGTATGTTTACAACAAACGCGTGATTTCTTAGTCGTCGTCCAGTAGCCGTACCATAAGTTTTTAAATGTCGGTTACGTTAGATTTTACTCGATAAGTAAAGCAGTATAATATATCACGCTCGTATCGAGTAAACGCTTGCTAACTACTTGTACTTGCAAAACCATGGTACCTATTGTGTAGGTGTACTATGTACTAACTAAGTAGGTATTAATTTGGGGTTTACGAGTACGAGCATATCGTTTTTAAAAACGGAACACCTAATTGGTATGGCTAAATCCAAATCTCATTAATTAGAGAACATGACATTCGTTGATGTTCACATAACCTATGATAATAATAATAATACGAGTGCGGAGAGAGTAGGTATGTACGTAGTCGGCTATGTTCGTATTTATCGCTTTAATATTATGTTTGAAATGTCTCCGTTCCATGTCGGAAAAAGGCCAAACATCAAAGGGCTCTCGTGTTGTTTCGTGTTTACGCGAAACCAACCCTCCACATTCTCGCTCCGGTCAGTCGACCGACTACAGCCGCGGGACGCTCATGTTATTTTCTATAGGTATGTAACATTATATGTCATTTCTAAAAGATTTAGTCGGAGATATTTCGTAATATTTACTTCTAGTAACTCCTGATACGGCTGTCAACAATTAACAATAACACCGATCTTCGTATCATCACTGAAATAATATTCAGGTTATTATATAACTTTACGTGAAACGGTTCGGCAATATCTCTTGTGGTTTTGGTTTGCCGGTGTCTCGTTCGTGTGGAACTAATTCGCCGATGGCTGCATCAGCACCCACAACCATGAAGCACTATTCACCCAACCACTTGACCCAATATTTGCTGTCTATTTGACCCGAGAAAAAAATATTTTTTACCTTAATTACATAAACCACTATCCCACTATTGAGACATCACACACAACAATATTGAGATCATAATGTGCTGTGGAAACTTTAAGTGAAATATGACGTTTTATTAAGTATTCCAATCATTTTTAATTCAATGCCGTGAATGTAGGTGGTGCTAAGGGCGTTTATTACTACGAAGGACAGTTAAACAAGCCTAACAACACTGTAATTAATAATTTGAGACATTTGTAATTCTAGTCGCTATTACAATGTTATTTTGGATAGGCGATAGGATGCGATAAATAAGTTGTAAAAAAGCTTGCAATACAGTGCTGTTCTTTTAATTACCTACTCTACTACAGTACAAATGTATAGCTATACTAGTCTTATGTAGATTTACATTATCTTTTGTTCTAATAATATTTTAAGGTGGGGCGGTTGCCTTAAAACAATCATAAATTAAGCAATACGTACCTATTGATAAATGTACCAAGCGACGATATAGTGGTTACTATCGTACAGATTATTATTGAAGCCGAGGAATGAGTTGCACATTTTTAATCGAACAGTTTTGAACAGAATCGAATATTTTTTCTAAGGAAATGGTGTAAATCATATAAAAATGAATAATTAAAAAAACTAACAAAAAGCATTTTTAAATTTGTTTTAATTTCTTAAGGGAGTAAACATGAGGTTGACAGCTTGTATGCAAAATGTGAAAATTTTAAGTGAATTACTTGGAACTCGGGTTATTTCATCATTTGTTAAGTTATGCTTTACAAAATACTAATTTCAGCGTAATTCGAAGCTGATACAGAGAGTTAAGTGTATGTATCTACTAAAGTTAGAAAACTGTAATGGCGCAGATGATTATACAAATTGGGAATATACAAATAAGAGTTCATAAAACATAAATCACATTTTAAACAGACAAAATAGGGATCGCACTCGGTATGAAATCTTTATCATAGGCGGAAGAATCGCGGGCGGAAAACTAACAAAGAATAGGTTGTTTTTATTTTATACATAAGACTTAATATTTTCTAAGACCGTTATGTAGGCTAAACGTTAATCCATATTAATTTACTATTATGGTAGAATTACAATTGGTTTAATTCGAGGATCAGTCCAATTTCACACCTGACTGTATAATAGGTAAAAGGAAAGAATCACGTAGCGACCGATTGAAGCTTGTATACATCGGGATCCAATCAAGGTGTCGGATACGCTTTTGAAATTGGAATCATATCGACGACGTAACAAGTTTCTTTCAATTCACACGACAAAACTATAACGATGTTCCCTAGCTTTTAATTCCGCGCCCTGAGATGAATTCATAGCGCTCACCGATCTGGCTAATCGAATGCTCGGACGGACCAGCCTATATGTGCTCGAATTACTGGCTATATAGGACAGAGTATAGGAGTAGTTCCTCAGAGCATTCGCCTCGCCTGCATTCTCTGAGCAATGAGAATGCGTGATCGGCTCGTAGTGTACCTATGTAGAGTATGTACAACGGGCACGTTTTAATTGATCTTGGTCGTTTTCTGTTCGTTCCATGAGACACGAATATCGGATTGCCGATTATGTATCAGGGATATATCACATCTATGAGCACATAGAACTTAATTTAAGATAAATTAATTGAATAAATAATGCCTACCTACTAAATATACTAGGTACTTTAGTTGCAAACTAGACTAAATTTAGCTGCTGTAAAGTTGGGGAAGTATATAGACAGGTACCGACAGATTTAAACAATGATGAATGATTTTCTTTGATAATAACAGTACTTAAATAATTTTAGGTATATCTTTCATCACCGTTTACTTATTTGTGCAACGGAAAAATCATGTAACTGTAGTATTTCCTTGTTACAGTCTACAAATGGTCTAAAAAATATGTGAAAAAGTGTGCCCGATGAACACTCGTATGTCAATATGACACTTGAGTTCAAATTTATGTCAGTTAGATAAGAATCTGATATTGGATATATTTATTTACTTTCATAAGTTTATATAAGTTTAAAACCAAAAATTATTTCTTAACCTTTAAACGCCTTAATTCGTTTCTAAAGCTATCAAAAGTGTCTGTATTACCGAAGTATTTTATGAAAATAGAAGGATTGTACTTATTAGGAACAGAATGAAAACTTAGAGGAAAGGTAGAAAATCTACAGTACCTTGTTAGTCTTGGTAAATTGTTACTTGTGAGAGATCCCTCGTGGAGCAGGCCTGCTTTCTTCTTATCTTGATTTTCTCATTAGATTTTGTCACGTCAGTCACTTTAGTCTTTGAAGTTAAGCAGAGGAGAAGAGAAGTTATCACAGTTATTGAATTTTATAATAATTATAAAGCGAGACACTGTGTCGGCCATTGAAAAGTTTGCGAAAAGTAAATTTTGAGTCGATGAGTGACCGAATATTTTGGTTTCATGGATATCCGGTGAGTGATGAAATGAATGGAGTAAAAACCAGAAATTCCCTAACAGTACTTCTGTATTAGTCAATACAGTTGTGTTGTTACGTAACATCAGAAAAGCGCGTTACGTTTGAACTTTATGAACTTATGGATCATTGGAATAATAATAAAAAAAAAAAAACAATCTGGTTTCATCTACTTAGCTGTATTAATTATGTCCAAATAGGCGCTAGATCGTTGGCTTATAATCTATCGGTACTCGTTTCACTTCCTCGTGTTGATGGTGTGTTGAATTAATTGCACTCTATGAATAGGTACTTTGTTAAAACTGTCTTCGCAGCGAAAGCTTTTCTATGTTGACCGAGTTTGGTTTCAATTTAAATCAATTAAGTGGACTTTTTTTTCCTATTTAAAGGCTGAAAATACTCTAGACTGCGCCGATTTTATTAAATAAGGAGTTCATGTTCAAACTTGCCACAGAGATATGAAACCGAAATAAATGGGAAATTCATTAATTCGTATTAAATTGATAGGACTGAATTTTATTTCGCGCTATTAATTAAAAAGAATATCGTAGACTAACTAATAATACCATTTTAATTGAAATGATTCAGAATCTAACCATGCACATTGACTTAATGCTTTCCCATTTACAAATGAACAAGACCTGTTTGCCTTCGATTCTGGGACTAAACCATTTATGCACGAACGTTAGGTATAATGCCGTTTATTTAGTTATAATCGTACTCATCTTCACCAAACGTCTGTGAGGGCAGGCGACAGGAGAGGCGGCCGAGAAATCTCAAGTGGGGACATTGGTCGTGGCATGGTGGTCGTTCCTTTCGGCGTCGAGATTTTTTAGGCTGTAGGGGCCTTGCGCTCTGAGTCTCTTCAAAGACCTATCTAAGAGACTTACGGGAAACCCACGAGCTAGCAACTTCCTTGCGTAACGCGTCAGCCATGCTATCCAGCGAGAAAATACTGCCAGCGACTTCGGTACCACCTGGTTTAGACTGTGTGCCACGTGAAGCACTTCGACTCGTTCTGGAGAACACAGGAAGTTCCGAGAAACTCATTATTTTATTAACTTAAATAATAAGACAGTTTCACGTTAATAATGATGGCCAAAGTTCAGCATTAAGCACAATTTATTAATTCTGAGTAGTGTTACCAGTTACCCGCAGTGTAATAAAACAAGGCAGTGTATTGGCAATGGCTCCAGCTCTTTCCCTGTATTTCCCCGCCATTTGTGAAGACGCGCGTTAATAATGCAGTGGACAAATAGTACTAAATGTCTGGACTGACATGTTATTTGACTTATCCCGCTTCAAATTAAAAACGAAAGTCAAAAAGCTCCCAGTGCTCGAGACGCTCTTATACCAATGGCGTATGTTTAATGGCCGATAGTATGGAAGTTCAGTCCTACTTAGATGCTGTTCAGAGGTCGCCTTAGATTTGAAATGGTGATCAGCATAAGCTAGACGAAGGTGCTAAAGCTGATAGGCATTATATTTCCTTTTTATCTATTTCTGTATTATTGTCATCTTAAAATTGCACTTGATAAAATCAAGATTAATGTTTAATCAATTAGAATTGTCAACATTTATACGTATACCAGCGTTAGTGGCCTAGCATTAAGTTCGTAATTACGAAGCGGACTTTGCCCATTTAAATGTCCAAAAAGACCCACTGATAGAAGTATCCTCTTTCAAATACCATATCTAGGATTGTTGGTCAACACTTATCTTATGATATGAAGTTGCAAACACTCCTATATCCACTCCTGTATCCTTCGTAAACATGGTGCTGGTACAAAAGTTTCATTAAAGAAATTTCACCTGCGCAATTTACGATATGAAATTGACTTTCTTAATATGATTTTAACTTTCACGACCGTAGCCTACCTATATTAAACTTATCAGCAATTCAGGATTTGTATTTTTGTGTTTCTTTTCGACAAATAGGAAACATAATTGTAAATATATAAGATCCACTCAAAAGTGTTAGAAAAAATACTACCCATGCCGTTTCGAGTTCTCATTAATGTATCTATATCTGTATGTATCATGCACAAAACATTGCAAGCCTATTTCGTTTCCGTCGCCTACTGATAGCAAAGGAATCCCGCCACGGGATCGAGTTATTGGATTTGAAATTCGTTATTCCAATTCGTTGTGGCTTTTTCACTTTAGCAGCGCGAGATTTTTTCCGTGGTCGACACAATTGCGACTGTATTGCCCGTTCTATATTGCGTTTTCCAGTTGACAGTCGACATTGGGTCGGTGGCGGTACGAGCACAATGTTTTATGGGTGCTGTAATAACGATCGGTGGGTGACATTATTATTGTAAAACTGACCTCTACCGACACCACAGATACGATAAATATATCGTTTTACAATTATGCAATTTTCCTCGTATCGGTTCTTTCTTAGATAGACCTAGCAGAGATAATTTAACTAGTTTTAGCTTCAAATCAAGATTTTCAGGTAGCTATGTAGAACAGTTTAAAATGTGTTTAAGGGACTTTTTAAAGGTTAACCTGTTGGAGTTATAAGATCGTGTGCCTCTGCATGAAAGTAGTGTTCTGTGACAGACATTAAATTTGAAAAGTAATGACGATTGGCATTTACAGCATTTTGAAATGTAGACTACAAAATTTATACACTTATCAATAATATTGATACAAATTAACGATCAGGGGGCGATTTTTGAATTTGTATCGCACGAATTTAAATTCCCGTTCGAATCGAAATTCGAATGTCAAAATTGTTCACGAATGTTTTCGAATTTAGCCAATAACTATACCCTATTTTTGAAAGTCGCACTCGAAATGCTAGAGATTGATTGTCGATATCTTGGCGACACATTGTAGGCAGAAGGTCGATATTTACCGGTTTGTTTAATTTTAGGTAATAAAGCTAAATTATAGCACACAAGCATCGGAATTTATATTTCAGCTAAAAAAAGTAATCAATTATAACATATTAAACATTATTTAACGGTTTTTAGTATACAAAAAAAACACGTACCGCTAGTAAATCGGAATGTTTAGTCTACGGATTCATGCGATCAATGTTATTATAATCTATGGTGCACACAAACAAACATCAACAGAGGCCCTACCGCGAACCACGAACGAAGTGTTTCCTATGTCACACTTACGTACGAATTCAAAAGTAGGGAGTACACTTCATTGGAGTATTTACCTACTTACCTAATTAATATTAATAGAATTGAATACGAATGCTCAACCGCAGATGTTTTTGTACGCTCTATCACTCGAATCTCAAAAATAGCATTTCATCATTTTGATTCATTTTCGAATGAAAGATTCGAGCGTTAGAATCTCAAAAATCGCTCCCCAGATATGGTTTCATTTTATGGATTGGCGATGTTTAATTTAACTCTAAATATGCAGTATTATTCTCCGCCTCTCCGTTCTTTATCGACCGTCCTACGCGCCATTCTCGAGCTTATTCATATTATTATATTTATTTTAATTCTTTAATTTGTTCACTTTATAGGACGAGAGAGCAGCTGGTCTAAAGATAATCGGTCAGCTGTATAAAGTACAAACGTTCACGTGTGTAGAGAGAATTTTCGCTACATACGAGATTTTCTTTTACGAGCTACGGCGTAGGCTTCGTAGCGCTGCGCGGAAAAAGCTACCGCTTAATAAGATGACTGTGTATGGGTGTATGATCAAAAAATCTTACTCCACTAATATTTTCTTTTTAGGGTTCGGATTTACTCGGAAACTATAAATGCTACAGTGATTAAATTTGGTAAGAACATGTGTTGTATGGACCGCTACAAAATTATGATACTATATTGTTATGTAAAAAAAAAATTGGGGTTGGGGCCCTCCATACATGTAACTGAGGGATAGAATTTTTTTTTAGATGTATATAAGCGTGTGAGGTATCAATAGAAAGGTCTTTGAAAATGATATGAAGGTATATATATCACATTTTTATTTAAGCGAACCGTTTTCAAGATATCAGCTGTCAAAGTCTGAAAAATGTGACCCCCCTCTATTTTTGAAACTCTATCAATGATTTTTAGTTTGATTAAATTATCTCTTATAGTTTTTGAGCTAGGTTGATTTAACTTTATTTTTTTAATGATAATGGTACGGAACACTTCGCGCGCGAGTCCGACTCGCACTTGGCCGGTTTTTTTTTAAAGTGTGGACTCTATAAACTGAGCAATGTAACAAACTATAGATCGAATCGAGTATATAAGAGTATATATTTATAGAGATATTATCTTTCGTCTTCATCTATTTTGGTAATATTGCGTTAGGTAGTCGTTTCCTTGAATTGACCTTAAAATTCCCCTTGTTAATAAAATCAAAATTAAAATTATAATCAATTAGAAATGTATACATTTATAAGCATACCAGCGTTGGTGGCCTAGCATTAAAGTGTACTATCAGTTTTTCAGAACTTAAACGTACGTAACTACGAAGCGTCAATGTATAATATATGTACCAGTCATTTTTCGGTAAAAAAATTATCTGGTAACCGGAGTTATTTCAGTAAGGTTTCCCCTCTTAGTTGCAAGGTCAATGGGTTGCCATTTGACTTTCGCAAATGTGTACTAGTGCATAATCCGAATCCTCGTATTAATTTTCGTTAGCCGCAAACTCCGCAGAAAACGCTAAGTAGATAAAAGAGATGTGTCTACAGTTTCATATACATATGCTGAGTTTGAGTGCATTGATCTCATTCTGTAGTTTCTTTCATTAATTTTCTTCAATATATTCAAAAACTTCCTTTTTTTTTCTTTCATAGTGGTGTCTGGTCAAAACAAGTATTTATGAAAACAGTAGGGAACACAGAACTCGTCGAGCGTTTCTTATGGATTTGATATTAACAAAATACTCGTGCCTAAATCAAATCACATCTGATTTCACTGAGAAATTGATATGTCATTTGCAAACGTTTATCGCTCGTAAAGTAGGTTGAAGCTGAAATCATTGTTTGTTTGTAAGCTGCTTACTGACGCTGAAACGTGCTTGCTGTTTAGATTGCTCCAGAACTTAAGATCAGCGTACTCGTGCATCAAATACTTTTTCCAATACGTATAAAAGATACAATATTTTACTGCTTAATACTTACCGTACACTCAAAAAATACAAATTGTAAGGTATTTTTTCGCGACATATCTTATATTTGTTATAAAATTACTTTGCAGAATGTATAATTTAAAATGTTCTCACGCAGGGCAGGTTTCGTTGTAAAAAATGGACGACATTACTCGGTTGACTCGGGTGGTAATTCGTTTCAAAATCGTATTTTTTTTTCTTGTGTAGTAAAATCAATGGATTTAACATAATCCCTTTAAGTCCAACATATTCAAATTCGGAACTTTAATTACGTAGGTACACCTATATAATATCCAATACACCAATACATATTTCATTCGTTCTACTCGTATGTTTTAACAATTGTACGCGGCTAGAAGTATCATTTAACATTTCACGCCACGGTTTGCCAGCTTTTTAATTCGCGAATGGGAATATTGTTTACGAGAAATTCGAAAAACAATATCGTAGCAATCGGCGGACGATGTCCCAATAAAATAATGTTAATACATCAACGGCAAAAACGCGGCCAGCCGGATTGGTGATCCAATTAATTTTTTCCATCTGCCAAACTAATTTGTGAACTAAACCGTTCGCTATTCGGTCCCTGTTCGGGCAGAGCCTGTGATCATTTTGAGTGTGAATGTTTTTCGCGGGAAAATGTAACGTATTGAGTCGAGGTCAATATTTGATCCCGAGCGGTGTTGAAAAGCGCCGAAGTTCCAGCCACTTTTGGTCGTGCGCATTATTTAAGTATGATTTAATTATCTGAAAAATTGTTTAATTAAGTGTGATTTAATTTACACAAATCATGCAATGCAATTCCTTTGCAAATCGTTTTAAGTGGTGTTTGTAGCAGAATTTTAGTTAATGGTGGTGTCAAGACGTGACTGTTGTCAGTATATTAGGGCGCGTCCGGAAAATAAGCGCCACCCATTGGGTGATGAAACAGCTGACGGAATTCCATGACAGCAGCGGCGCGGCCGCGGCATCAGCAGCTCCCGGTGAAACGTGAAATATGGCAGCAATCAACTCGATGTGCCGCTGTATACATTTCCACAACAACGAATAGATTTCATTTTATTACTCGCCTCGTTAAGTGCGGTAGTGCAATGAATTCTGATAGTTTGAATAGTTTTCCACCCTCCGTTCACAGCGTCACTGGTTATTCCGGCTGACAATTGATTTCCCGCCTAAATTATAGCTGCTACGTTAATGTATTATTCTCAGATAGTTGTCAATTGTTTTGATATAATGATACCATCATATTTATTAAACTAGGGGGACTATATCTGGTAGTTGTAGCCTTTCTGTAGCCATACCAAGAGTTAGGTACTCGATACGTAAATCATTCTATCGCGCTCGCACTGATATGTTTGAATCAGCGCCATGGACTGCTGTACGTGTCACACATGACACTGAGTTCGTTTATTTTTTACTAATCACACATAAAGTATTGCACGTACAAACAAACACCTTTTCTATCGTCCTTACAGTACGGACGGGGAATACGAGTGACAAGAGGAGACCAGTGGTTCGCATGCGAGCACAAACTCGCGTGGTGTGGTCACAATGCGAATAGATTACTGAACGCTAGTTACACTGCAATGCACTAGTTGATC
>JALPQI010003541.1:0-75783 GCA_025490895.1 Thaumatotibia leucotreta | reverse complement strand
TAAACCATCGATAAATATAGCTATGAATTATTTATGGAAATGTCACCTTTCTTTCAGTTTGAATACGGATGTTTTTTTCGGGCCAAGTGACTATTGCTGATACGAGGCCGAGGTTCGTATAACAATAAGTATAGCGACGGATTTTCAAAGTCGATCGTAAAGGCTGTATCACATAATTATGGTTGTTACGAGTCTGTTAGTGTAAAACTACGCTACGCTACTAAGCGTTAGCGATTGGCAACTTGGCTAAGCATCTCATTGGCGTTTTATCATGTGCTATCCCTACAGCTCAGGACTACTACCGCAAAATTCGGATATTTCTAATTTTCTAGGATTTTTCTCTGTCACCTACGAAGGCGTCATTATCATTAGAGTGAGAGAGACGAATCATCGAAATTCTCGGTAGGGCCGCTGTCTCCAACAGAGTGATAATTCGGGATCGGAATTATGAGTGCAAAACTTTAACAAAACTTTAAAATTGACATTATGAGAACACTTTAGCCAAAAAAAATACGAATATTATTGAAAAATCTGTACTTATCCAATTTTATTCCCTATCGCGGAATCTTCTATATTTTATGGATGTATGTGCTATGTCAAGACCAATTGAGAAGTTTTGTTAAAGATTTGCACCCATAGTTCCGAGTTCCGACCCCTAGCTGATGATTCGATTCGATGACAATTTGACCACGAATATCATGCATCATAATCGCGCCGCGTTGAACGTGGTTGAACGCAACAAATCAATGCGCGATCGCGGAACCGAATGGTGTCTGTCAAACGCAATGCGGCTAGCGGACGATAATTCAGTAGTTGTAGTTCGGGCGGGGCGGTTACAGCTGTCACACGGGGCAAATCCTCATGGCCGCATCGCGCTATTTAAGTACCTTTATGTACTTATAATACGCATTTTGCAGGGCGGTTGGTCATTTAAGCTAAGTAATTTGTCAATGCTTTCTTGTCTTCTAAAATATTACGAATCGAAGGATTTGCTTGCAGTTTATTTGATACTTAGCATATAGCGGATCCTGAGTACCGATAAATGTTAGAATAGTCATGAAGATAGGAAGCTTAAAGACCAGAGACAACCAGGGACTACCCGGAATAGACTACTTTTGAAGTCATTTGTACATGATTAAAATGATTGATGACTAATGATTTATAATTAACAATTCGGATCACCCTACATGTAGCGTGAAGTCAAATTGATGTCATCGGCATGACAATTACGGGCCCTGGGTGCTTAGCCAAGTTGCCAATCGCTAGCGCTTAATCGTCAGTCGTAAACGAAAGTCAGCTAGCTATCTTTGTCGCACTAATATGAAAGAGTGACAGAGGGGGAAAACTACGATACGCTACCAAGCGCTAGCAATTGGCAACTTGGCTAAGCATCCTAGTCATAGTAGATGGCACACCGCTTGCACGTCACGCACACGGCAATCGGTGTGTCATTTACTGACATTTACATACGCTACAACGCGCGCGCCACGCACACGCATCCGGTGTGACTCGGCCTTAACACCGACGTATAAAAGCGCCACAGCGGGCTATATTTCAGGCGGACGCGGCCGCCGGGGCGGTTAAACTGTCACACGCGGGAAATCCGCGCGGGCCGCAGCGTTGGCGCACTGCACACTCAAAACCATAACTCCGCTTTGATTTACTGGTATTTATTGTGTAGCTACGGAGATTATTAGATTTATTAGATTATATATTCGCTGTAGCTGACCAGACGTACGTATCTACTCTATTAATCGGCTTAGTTTCAGAGATGGGCGGCTTTTTAATTTATTGTAGTTTTTAGAATTTTCTAAATTTAAACTTTTTTTACATTTTTTCTATTCTTCTGATAGAAATAAAAAGTGTCCCAAAAAAAATTCCATTGAGTTAGGTACTATTTTTCATACACTTTCTTCGACCGTAACTAACCGTAACAGTGGAAGACAAAAAAATGTATGGAATTCTCGGGACACTTTTTTCTGCTAATGAGGATCGAAAGAGCTCGCGATTCTGAGTAGGAAAATATGAAAATATGCAACAAAATATAAATCCGCCCAGATAATGACATGTTTTTCAAAAAACTGTTAATCATAACTCAGTAAAAATTGGCTTGCCAATTAAAATTCTTTCACTATGAGTTTTTATCTTGACATACTCATTGATTAACGTTAGAGAAAATGGTTTCCGAAAAATGTTTAACAAAAAAATAATAATTGTGAAACTCTTAAAAAAGTCAAACCTTCAATTGGAAATAGGCAACAAAAATTGGACTACCATTATAACCAAACAAATCCCATATCATTGACACGATCAACATGAAATTACCCAGTACACACGCAATTGACTCTTCATGATCTTTATTCCTATATTTATAAGGTCCATGATAGGATAATGTGTTGCTAACCACACGACCGCGTCGTAAACAAATAGCCGTAATCGTGATCCTGACATTCAAAATATTCAAATTGACGAGCCAATGTCACACCCTTATTATATTTGTATTGTAAAGCCATTTGGTTATTGTGTTTTATTTAATTGGCCAAATTATGAAGCGACCAGTGTGAATAGGGTTGTCAGTTGCCAGTTGCGATTTGCCTGTGCTTAACGCATATAAATAAATAATAATAAATAAATATCTTGGTACATCTTACACAAATCGACCTAGTCCCACGGTAAGCTCAATTAAGGCTTGTGATGTGGGTATCAGGCGACAACATATATAATAGATAGATACTTAAATACAAACACAGCTAACGCCAAGGAACACATATTTGTGATAAATAAATACACAAATAATGCCCTCGCCGGGATTCGAACCCGGAACCTCCGGCTTCGTAGGCAGGGTCACTACCAACTACCAACTAGGCTACGGAGGCTGACAAAGAAGAATACGAGTACCTACGGTGTCCTGAAACACTGTCATGTCGAAACTATTCAGAAATATAAAAAGTTTTTGGTAACCCTAGTTGCGCGACATGTGGGTAGGTACACGTCGTTTTAATTAACGTCGGCCATTTTAATCATCGCGAATGTCACGCCGAACACGGCTGGAAGTTGACATTTTAATTATTTTTTTTTAATAGTATCAAACGGCATCCGTAGTTCAGTCTGCCTGCGACATCCTGTAGGCTTAGCACAGGATTAGTGCGACAATATGTCGCCGGGAGATAGACTATCCATCCCTCTTTTATTCATATAGTTAGTAAAAGATGGAGAATCTGTATCGCGGCGACTTACTGAAATACCAATCATGTGCTAAGCATACTGGGCTGCTACCGCGAACATAGACGTTCGTAAATTTTGGGGATTTCTCTCTGTCACTCCAACGAAGGCGTCATTAGAGTGACAGAGAAAAATCCCCGAAAACTAACTTCGGTTTTCGCGGTAGGGTCGCTGGTTTCGAATCCCGATACGGGCAACTCTTTTTTTTAAAGTGGCACATTTTTAGGTAGGTATCGGTAACGTTAGGTATTACTCGATACGTAGGTAGCCATGCCATGAGTTGGAAAAAAGGATACGTTCGACAAGCCCCCAGCAAACACATTTTCAAACGACTGCTCCGCAAGCATCTTCTTGTAGACGAATTTAAATAGTTTACTCCGTCAATTAGTTTCTGATATTGAATACTATAATTAAATATGTATTAGTTTATTTAATTATTATATAAGTATTTTTATGTAATTGTAGGTATTGTTATAGTCATTTGATATTACTATAATATATCTTTATTACTTACACGAGTTGTTGAGCACCAACTAAAATGTCTCTGTTTGGCCCAATGGTTGACTGGTAAAGAATGCCTTTTAGCATTAAGTCCGCCACGCCATTTGTACAATTTTCTATGTTTTGTGCAATAAAGTTTAAATAAATAAATACGTTAGGTTGTACTCGATATCGATACGTAAAGCATTCTATCGCGCTCGCACTGACATATTGGAGCGAGTGCGATGTCCTGCGGCGTATTTTTTTTTTTTTTATACCACGTCGGTGGCAAACAAGCATACGGCCAGCCTGATGGAAAGCAGTCACCGTAGCCTATGGGCGCTTGCAACCCCAGGGGTGTCACATGCGCGTTGCCGACCCAATAAGAACTTGTACACTCCTCTTTTGAAGAACCCCATACTGTAGTCCAACGGGAAAACCTCGGCAGGGAGCTCATTCCACGGACGGACTGTCCGCGGGAGGAAGTTCCTCTGAAACCGCACGGTGCGCGACCATTTAGGTTGCAAGGTGTGAGGATGAGCGCCCAGTCGGTGGCGAGCGGTGCGTATCGAGTAAAACCTAACGCTTTCGAAGGCAGAGCTACAGTAATATTTGATTTTCGTAAAATTTTAAGCTATTCGAATACAAGTGCATTTTTAATTTCATGAACCGTTTTTGTTGCAGTGGCCGGCGACGCAGGCAGTTGTTGGTGAGTTATACTTCTATGGAATTGAGTTCGTTTTTTGCAGAAAAAGGAGAGCTTTGATTAATCTAGTATCTCAACTAAGGTCAGTGTGGGGAAGTCCGGCATATTTTATTTGTAAGGAAAGTCCGTCATATGCGTCTTATATTCTTATAGGGGACGAAATTAGTTGGTTCCTGATATACGGTCTTACCCGCTTTGACCCCTACAATATTTTGTGTGCACCTAGCGTTCATTACGCCCATTACGCCGCATACAACAGAGGTGTCAGAAATGTTATTTTACATTACATACCAGGCCCCCATGTCACCATGATGGCTATTGTAAAATATCACTGTTACTGACGTCACAGACCTCCGTAGCCTACGGCTACCGTTTATTATGGGACGGTTCATATACTTGTTTACCACCATCACAAAAATCTCCTAATAACGTGATGACTTCTTATTACTTTCCGAAAGTCGTAAAAATTGTTATAAAGGCCCGGCCACGACATCGACATTGGTCTAAGGCGACTAGCGGCGAGCGAATCCATGAGTTGGAGCGGGATGCCGATATGGGTACTCCCTCTCGCACGTATGGTTTTCCGCTAAGCCGGTCGCCTTAGACCAATGGCGTGGCCGCGGCATAAGGCTTAGAACAATTTTCGTTAAATTCTTGACATGAGATTCGGCCTATGTCAGAATTTGGCTACAATTGTCGTGTTTTTGTGACAATTTTAATTTTGATTCGCGAAAAAGTACCTAATTATTGTTGATTTCTCAAAGTTGCTGCTATATATTTGATGTCAGTGGAAAACAACCACACGGCCCATCCGATGGAAAGCGGTAACCGTAGCGTCTGGACGCCTGCACTAGGAGAAACCGTATTTTTACAACTGTCGTACCTGTCAACATGGCGAAATAACTAAGGGCCTGCCCGCTGACCGCAGACAGACCATTGTCACTATTGTCAGTGTGATAAATCGTTAAAAAACAAAGTCGGTCCGAGTTAGTGATCTTACCGAGTGACACTTCTGTCACCGAACCTCTTCTGCCAAGTGGGGAGCTCTGGCGCAGTGCCTGCTGGCTAATTAAACAAATACCGACTATTCTCGCAGGCTTTTAATCCATCTTGAAAGCCCACTTCGTTAAGTAATAAACACTAACTTGACCCGTTTTTATTACTTTTGTGACACTTATTACGAGTATACCATTCTTGAATAGTTCTTAATAAAGACATTCTGTTACAATTTTATATTGGGTTTATAAGTATCCATTATGATGGTCCAGTATTTAATCGTTTGTCGTCGCTGCCGTCACGTTCTAAAGGTGCATGCAGACCAAAAGAACATTCGCTGTTCTATCCCCCTACTCTACGAAATTCGATCGTTACACGAATGCTCTTTTGGTCTGCATGCACCTTAAGGTGCATTCAGACCAAAAGAGCATTCGCTGTTATAACCTCATACTCTACGAAATTCGATCGTTACACGAAACGTGATTCGTTGATTTTGTAGAGCGGGGGATAGAACAGCGAATGCTGTTTTGGTCTGAACGCACCTTTAACAAGTATGCGAGTGCGAATGTGACGCGTAGCTCGATAAACGGTAAACGCGTGACCATCATAAGCCATCTGGGGTAGGCGCAATAGGCAATTAAACAAAAAATCGCAATGGGTCGAAGTTTATCCGCAAGGCCCCACCAATAAGATAAGATAAGATACCCAAGAATTTGTGGAAACTGCACTGTTCGTGCGACATTCGGCAAGAAATAGCATACTAGAATCTTCTGTGCTAGATTAGGTCACTTAGGTCAGCGAACCAGCGATAAAACTCCATTAGCTCGATCACATAATACCGCAGATGAAGTTGAACCGATTCAACTAATCTTCACTAGATCTTAAACTTGTACAAGTGCCGTAAAACTATCCCAGTCTGGATGGGTCCTGAATTTTCCGTAGGCAGCCCATTGGCTGTCTGTCCGGTCGCTTTAAGACGTAGAGCTTAAGTTGCTGTGTAAAAAAAGTTGCAGCCATCCTACTCACACTCATGTGTAGCTTCTGTGTAATGTCTTCCCGGCGAAAAATTCTAGACCACTGGTACTATGTCACAGTGATGCTATAAAACAAACTGTAAGACATCTATTACTACTTACCATTTTGACATATTTCTAAAGTAGCTTAGGTTTCCAATTGAGTATACATAGATAGGTACTTGCTGCACGAACAATTGATAGTAAAGCTTCCCATTACACAACTGAGAACTACACAAACATTTGAACGTTGAAACGAATATAGATACATCGTCCATACATACACCTTATTACAACGATGTAAGGTCGACAACCAGTCAGTAAAATAGCTTCAGTGTCCTTACCATGCGCTGGTCGTCGAAAAAACGTTAACGTTTGCGAAATTATGTATTTTGTTCCTCAGGCTAATAGTCGCGTATTGGTGCGAGTGAGAGATAGAAATTACTTAAGTTACGCTGTCGTGCAACAGCGATGTAATAGGCCTTCTGCCAAGGTCCAATCGCCAACCGTCGTGATCAACCATTTTCAGCATTCGTTCCCCACGATTGGGGACCCATTTCTCGAAAGGGCTCATGCATAAATCATGTGATGTTTTTTTGGCTACTTTTTGACCCCCCCTCCCCCATGGTGATGTTTGGTGAGTTTCTTGGCTAGCCCCCCCCCCCCCCCTAGCAGTCTCACGTGTATTTTTTTCATTCAACTTTTCACGTTCGCTAGCTAGAAATTGACAATATTTCTTAGTTTGTTCATCGTAAAAAAATACACGTGAGGTCTCCTTGTACCCCCCCCCTCCCCTACCGTGATCTTTCGTGATGTTTTCTTGGACCCCCTCCCCCCCTATAGGACCTCGCGTGATTTATGCACAAGCCCAAAGCTTGTAACTTGTAATACAAGCGGAAGTCCTTATCTAATTAATAGTGTTAAAAAGAGACTTCCGCACTTGTATTACAAGTTACAAGCATTCGAGAAACGGGCCCCTGGGGCCTAATTCTCGAAAGCTTGTAACTTGTAATACAAGCGGAAGTTCTTATCTAATTAAAAGTGTTAAAAAGAGACTTCCACTTGTATTACAAGTTACAAGCATTCGAGAAACGGGCCCCTGGTGGTTGACTCAACTTGTCAGTTTATATACCCTCGCGATCAAGGCCGCAAGCATTGCAACCAAATATCGGTTGGGTCAACCGTGTTCTACACAGTTTGTTTTTATATCAACTCAATCAAGGACACGATGGTTGGCATTGGGATCCGATCTCGTACACTGCGTTTGACTTTAGAATACCCTTCGGATCCGAGAAGGAGACGTCGGTTTTACAATCACTAGTGACACAAGATAAAGCAGAACAGCAGTATTACCTTCATGTGTTCCGAAGGCTTTTCTAAGATCAAACGGACTGTAGAAGGCCTATAAGATGAACTACTTTACGTACCTATTAAACGCTAACGTAACCATTACTTGTCCACTCATGGTACGGGTATAGTAAGTAGTCCCCGCACTAAGCAGGCGATCTGTCCGCATCACGCATTCCATTACGCAGAGACAGGGGCCTGATTTGCACTCAATTTGCAGCGCGTGCCTCTTAACATAACAGAAGTGCGGTTTGTATTCGTCTTGTGAATACGGCTCGTGTAGGTAGGTATATTGTTTATTTTACTTTAGAGCTTTACCCTCGTACTGTCCATTGTAATTCGTAAAGGACATTCCATTTTCTACAAGTTACGAGAGAAAACTCTAGTTAGGTTGATAGTTGATTTAAATAAAATGTAAAACAAAGGAATAAACTTCGTAACACAAAAATTGTGACGTTAAATTTGGTTTTCATAAGGCTTTTAACCTCTTAATGCGTCTATACGCATAGTTAATAGGAGAGGCCTACGTCCAGCAGTGGACTAACATAGGCTGATGATGATGATGAAAGCTTTTAACTATATAGCTACCACTTTTATGCAACCCACCCTCGTAATAGTTTGAAACGAACCTTATTTTAACAAATAGTGATTAAGCCCCGTTACTAAACTCGTTAAAATATTAGTGAAAATGGTGGAGTTTTAAGGCAATATTTGACGAACATTTATTTTAAACCGTCAACCGCTTTTATGAGACCCAACATAGGTGACTAAAAATAGTGTTAAATCGTCAT
Source organism: Thaumatotibia leucotreta (assembly GCA_025490895.1). Lineage (NCBI taxonomy): Eukaryota > Metazoa > Arthropoda > Insecta > Lepidoptera > Tortricidae > Thaumatotibia > Thaumatotibia leucotreta. Next base: position 67,228 of record JALPQI010003541.1, on the reverse strand, counting down.
AATTTGGTTAGACTTTGGAGCTCTTTAGACTTGCGCCTTTTGCCTACATCCGTCTCTTAAAATATCGTACAAACTCTTTCTCACTCCAACGAAGGTGTCATCTGTTTGACAGGGGCAGACGGGACGCTGGAAATCTCAGCTCGAAATTCACGGCTCTATTTCCCATCGTTTTCTCGCCCCGTTTTATATTTTAAGCACAGAGAACCCCGACAGAGCCAGTAATCCGCTTTGGCCGCGACACCGCAACTTCGCCGATCGCTCCCGGTCCCAACGCTGCTTTAAACTCGGCCGGATCTTCAGCAAAAGATTAATAAGATACTCGGGGAAGTTTCTGGAAAGCTACCTAATTCGGAGCTCAGTGCCTGCGCGACTTACACGCTATTTTACTACTTATTTCAACAGTTTTGTACGTTGAAGTTTATGACATGGCCGTGAAAATAATTTTTGTGAGCGAATGAAAATATCAAATTAAGAGGATCGGTTTTTCGGAAGGCTTTTTGTTCTGAACTAACAAGAGTTTTAATATTTCAACGAATGCCACGACTGTTTGAGCGAGACAGTGGAAATGTTGATATTTTAGCTGATTTGGAAATGTGTTGGGATGGGGGATCGAAGATTATTTTCGCACCCTCAAGTGTTTTCCCTAGAAATGACTTGTTTTCCTCAAATGTGAATGTTTTTAAACGGTTTTTATTAACTTCACCGCGTATCAACTGTCGTCGATGCTTCAAATCTTGTGATCGATTTTTCGACCACTTCTACTGCACCGAAATCAATAAAATTTGGAACTCTTATCTAGTCCCCATGACAATGCAATATTATAATATTTTTATCTTCGTATCCTCAAAGCCTGATGCTGCAGACGTACTGCCTTCCTTAACCGAGAGTGTTAGACACGTGAAAATGAAAGTATAGCATATTTGGCATAATCAAATACTAACAGCCTGATCTTGACTTCCAACTCCTCACTCCTGATGCTGCAGTACTGCTAACAATAACCGCAAGGTTTATCTTTTATCAATATCTTGATTTTAAAGAAGTTCTTTAGATATGAAGTACATACTTAGGTAGAAAAGAAACATGCCAATTTAATACTAACGTCCAACTCCTCAAATCTGATACTCCAGTGTTACTGCCTGCCACAACCGCTAGGTTTAGCGATATGTAGATTTTAAGTATAGTTGAAGTTTTTTGAGCTGAGCTCGTTCTCTTAAAATTCCAGTAGCCTTGGGTTGTAAACCACAAAGTAAGATAACAAGCACTCAGTAAAAGCAGAATGTAACTGCCTTAGAAAGTTAGTATAGATTATCGACTCTATTCTTTGCACAATAGACAACAAAATATACAAACTAAATAATGGCACGCGACTAATGATCCTGGCGGCACGCCTTTTATCTCTAAGTGCAAAATGTGGGAAGTGTTATTTTTTGGTCAACGCATTGTTATTGTTAGGATAAGGGTACAGAGCCGATAATCTAGTGAACATTTACGGTACCATATTGTCCTTTTTCTACTCAACAATTTTTTTCGACTACCTGGCAGTTATATAATGTAGAAAAAGTTATGAGCGCCATTATTTAGTTTTTTATTTTGTAGTCTATTGTGCAAATAATAGAGTCGATATTGTCGATAATCTATACTAACTTTCTACGGCGGTTATATTCTGCTTTTACTGAGCGCTTGTTATATTACTTTGTGGTTTACAACCCAAGGCTACTGGAATTTTAAGAGAACGAGCTCAGCTCAAAATTGCCCAAGTATACTGCTTTAGATATTTGGTAGAAACATACGGATTCAATTATCATGATCATCATCATATCAGCTGAAGACGTTCACTGGTGAATAAAGGCCTCCCCCAAAGATTGCCACAAGGACCGGCCCCGTGCCACCCGTATCCAGCGACTTCCACCAGGTCATGAGTCCACCTTGTGGGGGGCCTATCCACGCTGCGCCTTCCGGTACGTGACCGCCACTGGAGAACCTTACCGCCCCAACGGCCATAGTTTCCGCGCGCGAGAAGTGGGTGGGGCTCGACCCACTTCAGCTTAGCGATTCGAAGAGCTATATCGGTTGCGTTGGTTCTGCTGCGGATGGTCACATTTCTAATCCGATCTTGCAGGGAGACTCTAGCATAGGCCTCTCCATTGCCCTTTGGGTGACTTTGAGCCTTCTTATGTGGCCCATTGTACACGACCACGGTTTAGTACCGTGTGTCATTGCTGAGGCCCTCCGGCTGATAGGCTCATCGGGTCACGGCTGATAGGGTGACAGCGTGAGTGGATCGCGTAGGGCAAGCCGTCGGACCTGCGGACCTCTGGCTGATAGAGTCACAGCGTGAGTGGTTCGCGTAGGGCAAGCCGTCGGGCCTGCGGCCCTTCAGCTGATAGAGTTACAGCGTGAGTGGATCGCGTAGGGAGAGCCGTCGGGCCTGCGGCTCTCCAGCTGCTAGAGTGACAGCGTGAGTGGATCGCGTAGGGAGAGCCGTCGGGCCTGCGGCCCTCCAGCTGATAGAGTGATAGCGTGAGTGGATCGCGTAGGGCGAGCCGTCGGGCCTGCGGCCCTCCAGCTGATAGGGTGACAGCGTGAGTGGATCGCGTAGAACGAGCTGTCGGGCCTGCGGCCCTCCAGCTGATAGAGTGACAGCGTGAGTGGATCGCGTAGGGAGAGCCGTCGGGCCTGCGGCCCTCCAGCTGATAGTGACAGCGTGAGTGGATCGCGTAGAGAGAGCCGTCGGGCCTGCGGCCCTCCAGCTGATAGAGTTACAGCGTGAGTGGATCGCGTAGAACGAGCCGTCAGGCCTGCGGCCTTCCAGCTGATAGAGTGACAGCGTGAGTGGATCGCGTAGAGAGAGCCGTCGGGCCTGCGGCCCTCCAGCTGATAGAGTGACAGCGTGAGTGAATCGCGTAGAGAGAGCCGTCGGGCCTGCGGCCCTCCAGCTGATAGAGTGACAGCGTGAGTGGATCGCGTAGAACGAGCCGTCGGGACTGCGGCCCTCCAGCTGATAGAGTTACAGCGTGAGTGGATCGCGTAGAACGAGCCGTCAGGCCTGCGGCCTTCCAGCTGATAGAGTGACAGCGTGAGTGGATCGCGTAGAGAGAGCCGTCGGGCCTGCGGCCCTCCAGCTGATAGAGTGACAGCGTGAGTGAATCGCGTAGAGAGAGCCGTCGGGCCTGCGGCCCTCCAGCTGATAGAGTGACAGCGTGAGTGGATCGCGTAGAACGAGCCGTCGGGACTGCGGCCCTCCAGCTGATAAAGTGACAGCGTGAGTGGATCGCGTAGTGAGAGCCGTCGGGCCTGCGGCTCTTCAGCTGATAGAGTGACAGCGTGAGTGGATCGCGTAGAACGAGCCGTCGGGCCTGCGGCCCTCCAGCTGATAGAGTGACAGCGTGAGTGGATCGCGTAGAACGAGCCGTCCGGCCTGCGGCCCTCCAGCTGATAGAGTGACAGCGTGGTTTTCATTTGTCGATCCAGATTTTTAGTAACATTTTTTTAGTGTCGGATTTCTAAAAATATCTATTCAACAGGGATTCGCCTCCCGTTACACATAAAATAATGTTCATTACGTTTACATGCGTCGTGATTCGTGATGAAAGCGCGAGAGTATAAGCGCTACTTAGCATGCATAGTTTGTATTACATATTATAAACAACATCTTCGATCTAGAATAAGTAGGTATAGTATCGGAAATGATCTTAACAATTGCACTAAAAACTTGAAAATAAAATAAGTAAAAAAAGTTTTAAGTTAAACGGTTTTTATTGCACCAAAAACTAGAAAATAAAAATTTATTGTATCTAACCGTAGATGCTACTTTCTGTAGATTACTCACGTGAAACTATTATCACTGTAGTAGTCTTCCCAAGTCGGATGCTGAAAGCCACGTTTAGCCTCTATGTCAGTGGATTAAGCGTTACCTAATCGGAAACTTTTACAAAACTAAAATAAAAACGTGGGGCGTTATTATAAAGAAACTTTTATTATAAAGAAACGTTATTATAAAGTTCAAAATATGTAATTGTAGCTTTAATTTTGCAATTAATCATCCATCTGTTCCATCACTTCTACAACAGAGGTAAATAGCTTTTATCAAGGCCAGAACAAAACTTATTACACTATTTCTGTCTTGATTTCTATGTGTGTTCTTAAATATATAGTGACTTAATCACAATTGCGTACGCCCCACGTTTTTATTTTAGTTTGGTAAAAGTTTCCGATTAGGTAACGCTTAATCCACTGACATAGAGGCTAAACGTGGCTTTCAGCATCCGACTTGGGAAGACTACTACAGTGATAATAGTTTCACGTAAGTAATCTACAGAAAGTAGCATCTACGGTTAGATACAATAAATTTTTATTTTCTAGTTTTTGGTGCAATAAAAACCGTTTAACTTAAAACTTTTTATACTTATTTTTTAATGTAGAATTTAATGAGCTTTAATGTTGTTATATACATCGAATTTTCGTAGAGCTCACAGATTCAAAGCATAACGAAAATGTATGTATTGTTCAATTGGCCATAAACAAATTACAAAAAAATAACCTTCCTGCCTGCATATCATCCTATTACTGCAAATACCCGCTATACCTATATGTGCACGTATTATGTTATTCGATAATGAATTTAACTATCACGATAATTAAATTGATTCTGCCAAAACCTGATTTGTGCAGATAGCTGGTATTTGCAGTAATGGGACGTTATCTAAAAAGCCTCATGCTACATCTTGATTTTTTCAATCCCACGGCACATATGTATGCTACTGCCTGTCATAATTATCGGAATCACGGAATTAAAGGTAGTACGCCTGACCTACCCACCTGACTCGATTGCGGAAAAACTGTACTAAGGATTTCAAGGGAAACAAAATGGTATGGTTTGTACAGCTAACTTTCGTAACGCAATTGAAACCATCGTGATTTTTGTTTTTATGCAGCCCTTAACTGAGTATGTATAATTGTTTTGAAATCTATCCATCTACCAATAATAAGTAGGTTGATATAAAGGATGTAAAGTCTAACATGATGTCTACTTGAGCAGGAGCCCTATCGCGAACTCCGAAGTTCGCAAATTTCGGAGATTTGTCTCCGTCACTCTAATCACGCCTTTTGTTGGTGTGACAGAGTTCGACGTAGGCCAACAGAAACAATAGACGAGAAGGTACGAGTATTACGAGTATATGTGTAATTCAAAGAGTCTTAAATTTAAGCCACCGAGCGGCGACATAATATATCTCACGGGCAAGATAACGTCACCTCCTGGCGTACGTTGGCGTATCTGGCGTCACAAATCCTGACTCTTTGCATAGGACACTTCCGAGGTGTATTGTAAGATTATAACAGTGTGTACATTCAACCTAACCGTTTATAGTTTATGACATTTTATGCTCTGTAACGATTTGCATGTTATTTGTAACGGTTCGAAAGGTGTAACAATAATAACGAGTAAATAAATGTGTAAGAAAGGTTGCGAGGTAAATAAATAGGCACCTATACATACTTATATTCCACTAATATAATTTATGTAGGTATATAAGTGAAAATCAGTACACAGCATAAAACAAAGTTTATGTTTTATGTGTGTGTATACAAGTTTGCTGGTGGTAGGACCTCGTGCAGGGTCCGTCCGGATAGCTCTACCACCGTCTTACCCGTTAACCTGCCGCTAAATAGTTAGTACTGAGTTCCGGTTTGGGGGTATATCAGTTGTCTACCTTCGTCACATAAAAAAAGGTTCGAAACGGATTTTTAGCTGTTTTTATAACAGATAGAGTGATTTAAGATGAAGGTTTTAGTATCAGTTTTGTACACGATCGTGTGAATAATGAATCGAGCGGATAATGAATTAAAATGTGTAGACAGACGCGTATATACGCTCGCAGACACATATATTTTTACGAAAATACTAATAAACATCAATAATTTTAACTAAAAATGTATGTGAACTGAAGGTTTAAGATTTTAAGTTTGTTAATAAAGTGCGTGGATTATGGAATAATGCAAGTTTGTTTACATTTTTTTAGATTCTAGTGACGATAGTCATACACCGTGTTTTTATTGATTTCCGTTAAATTAAAGGGAAGCTTATTGAGGTCAAAAATAATAATTTTCTCTAAGAAACTATAGTATCTTAACTCTTACTGTTATTGAGTTATTAAAAAAATAAGTTTAATGACTGAACAAGTATATTGCAACCTTTATTACTCGTACATCCTAATGCTACTTATTTTGACATGTGCCGTCAGTCACCTAAAATTAACTTTTGTGTTATTCTTAAGGTTCTCCCACACTTACCATTTCATTTATTGTGTACGAAAACGAAAAACAATTTTTTTTTCGCGTTCGACTAAAAGCTATATACCAAGTAGCTCCAAATAACGTACCAAGCAGCCTGTTAAATTTAACGGAATTCAAAAAAAATACAGTGTATTAAAGAAGGTATCCGAAGAAAATATACGAAAGGTCAAATTCGATTAACTTGTTTCACAATACGCGGGCGGATTTTAAATGACATTACGAACATAAAACGTTAATAAAATCATGATTGCCGTATCTGACAACACCGGAAATGCGTTGGCGGCTCGTCCCGGCATCCGGCCAGCGTCGCATCAATATCCGGCGGCGATATCAATTTATACTTCATTTAGTTTAGTAAATATCAATAATATTCTCAGCCTCCGTAGCCTTCGTAGCGACCCTGCCTACGAAGCCGGAGGTTCAAATCCCGGCGACGGTATTATTTAACAGGTCCACGGATAAAACATGTCCAAAGCCTAAAAAAATCAGGGTAAATTCACACCTTATTCTGTTTAAAGTAAGATCGTTTTTCCTTCTATAATTTGAATTGACTAGACATGTTCTTTCCGTGGACCCTTCATTTGGGTATTTATTTATCACAAATATTTGTTCTTGAAGAAGTCATTGTTACGTTTACATCATACATCATCAGCCTATGTTAGTCCACTGCCGGAGCCTCTCCTATTAACTATGCGTATAGACGCATTAGGAGGTAAATGCTCATAATCGCCACGCTGGGCAAGCGGATTGGCGATCGCAGTAATGTGTCCACTATTATGACGCTGCTGCCCATCATCAATCTTTTATCAAACAATGGTCAGTGACACTTCATTCCCTTAGTCAACTCTTACGACACACGCAGGAGGAGTTGGGATGGTCACAAATGTATTCTTACTGCCGTCACCACACGGCCAACAGCCATACATCATCAGCCTATGTTAGTCCACTGCCGGACGTAGGCCTCTTCTATTAACTATGCGTATAGACGCATTAGGAGGTAAATGCCCCTAATCGCCACGCTGGGCAAGCGGATTGGCGATCGCAGTAATGTGTCCACTATGATGACGCTCCTGATCATCAATCTTTAAAATGGTCAGTAACACTTTAATCTCTTAGTCGACTCTTACGACACCCGCAGGAGGAGTTGAGGTGGTGGTAAATGTATTCTTACTGCCGTCACCACACGGCCCATTACGTTTACGCTTAGTCACAATAAACAATTATACCATGCAGCCTGAATAACAGAATGTAAATTATAAATAGTTTATCCTCCTCTTTGTTAATTTGCCCCGTGCATGAAATTCAGGTTTTATTAAATTCACAATTTTATCAAATTTCTGAAAACATGTGAGAACTAAAACTTAAAGTATCTAAATATTAGCACCAACCTACACTGTTTATTTTTTTAATCAATGATATCGCAACGAAATATTTGTCAACAAAATTCGCTTGTATTTTAAAGACAAATGGGTCTTAATCGCGTAAACTTACATTTAATTATATTCTGACGTTTCGGGCATGACGTTCCACCCGTGGTCGCAAGCAGACGTCATGCCCAAAACGTCAGGATATAATTAAACGTAAGTTTACGCGATTAAGACCCGTTTGTCTTTAAATTATGAATGATAATCGTGAAAGTTTAAATCAATATAAAATTTGCTTGGCCCAAATTTACATTTAAATATTTGTTATGCATAAAAATATGGGGACGACGGGGGCCAAAATCAATATTAGCGCCCTAAGGGGGCCGCTACGAAAGTTTAAAAACACTGTAAAAGTATTATACGAAGAGCAACCACAGACAAAGGGAATGCGCGCTGATTTGAGCACCCGCCTCTACGCTCGTAGCCACTCGGCGTAGCGTCTGGGAAAATCTCGTAGCAATGTTTTTAGGGCAGGTCGCGTAAATGTAACGCTAACAAACCAATTAAGGGCTCGCGTAAAATTATTGCAGTTTACGTAGGTAATATTAAAATGTTGCTTTGAACATTTACGCCCTTATTCATAAACGTCTCCTAAGTATAATTTGTCCCTTTTGCTAGACATATTTAATTTAATGAGAGATGTAATATGTGTGATGGTATGGAGAGACTCACATTTGGCTGGATTTTTAATACATTTATTTTATACACTACAGCAAAATTAAAAAAACTTTACTAGTAGGGGAAGTACCCAAAATAGTACATTTCGATGCAAGTGCAAAACATTTTTTTTTCGTCGAGGGTGAAAGATGGAGTCCGAGTGAAATGAGGGCGACAATCACCCGAGTTAAAAATAAGTTTTTACACGTGTATCGAACGATGCCTTAAAAAGAGAAATTTACGCACGTTTACTTTTCCGCACTAGTTAGGAAAAACATACTTTTATCTATATTTTATTCTACCAATTTGCCGGCGTGAACAATATGTATACCTACCTATACCAAATTACAAATATCTAGTACCTACTAACGGCTAAGGAGCTATACTGCGGACAGATAGACAGACGCAGAAACCGATATGGCGAAACTATAAGCCTAACAGGTAGATACTAGATACCTATGTTAAAAATTAAATAACAAGGCGCAACTCTTGTAGCAGTTCTTATTTTTAAGTGAACTATATACAAGGTGAAATTTTAATGGTTGTTCTTCGCTTAAGGGCGTCTTCAGTGTCGTTTATTTTTTATTTTTTTTTTATTTATTGATGGGAAACAAACAGCGATAGTCATACATATAAGTAAACCAGGAAAGATATTACATTAGCCAGAACAGTTTCCACTTATAGATAATAACAATTCAGTTGCTCAGGAAGAAGAATAATGCTTAGACATTAATACATTAAGATAAATGTAACTATGTAATAATGAATGAACAAAACAAGTAAAAGGGAAATTTAGAACAAAAGATTTTAACATTTGTAAGTACCTAGTCGTTTAAGCCAGGAACGGGAGTTAGACATTATTATCAATTTCCATTTTTAGTAACTGCAGTAACAAATTGGTTCAAGGTCATATTAAATATATCAGAGTCGTTATACTTTTTACATGCTCTAACCAATAACCTGTCCTTAGCATAAACTGTACGAGTCCTAGGTATGGCAAAAAGAATCGAGGAGCGAGTCCGGAAGATGGGGCACCGAAAATATATTTTAGAGAGTAATTGTGGAGAGTCGATATGACCGTTTATAAGTTTGTATAAGAAGGTTTGGTCTTTAATTTCACGTCGTTTTTCTAGAGAAAGAAGGTTCTTGGTGTCAAAAAGCGGAAACTTATATTTCATACGTTGAATAAACTTTTTCTGAATGTTCTCAATAGCATTGATGTGTACGCGAAAATGCGGATTCCAAACAGTAGATGCATATTCTAGATTTGGTCGAACAAATGCATTATATAGAAGTAACAAAGTTCTGGGGTCTATGAATTCTTTCCAATCAGGTAAAAAAGGATAAAAATTGTTTCACGTGAAAAACATTTTTAATTTTTCTATGGGGCAGGTCTTTCAAATTAGCCGAAGCTCCATAGAAAATCAATATAATTTTTTTTAAAGAAAAAAATTCTTCCGCCTTTTTCCTAACCGGAACACGATACTGAACATGCCCTTAAATGGAGAATATCCATTACAATTTCAACTTGTATGTAGTCCTCGCATTTGACAAGCTGCATAATCCACATGTATGATATCATTGAAGTTATATGTACATGCATTTGCATACCTTTGCGTTATACGTACTTATCTATAATGTATAAGCACGCTCGGATTGCACTGAATGGTGTGACTTACTGGCGGCATCTAGTTTCAAAGGACTTACAGGAAAACAAAATTAACAAGGCGTTCAAATTAAACGATTATAGACTCTCGGTCGACGGCGTAAGCACTGTCACAGACGTCTCATTGGTTTTGTTCTCCTAGAATGAATGCCTAGGCATGGAAACCTAATATTATGCAATTTGTTATTGTAGGATCAAATTCTCTCCCACGCTTCGAGTAGCTAATATTTAATTAACATGATTATTTAAAAAAAGTCTCCGGCCTTCGTAACCTAGTCGGTAGTGACTGTCTGCGAAGCTGGAGGCCCCGGGTTCGAATCCCGGTGAGGTTATTTGTATATTTATTGCAAAAATATTTATTTTATTTATTTAATAAAAGCAACTATTATAATATGACTTTCTCATGTGTGTATCTTATTCAAATACCTTCAAATACTTGTAGTTATTTAAGTTATGTATCGATCTATCATACCGGGTAATAAAAATCTATGGAAGATTATTTAGTCGACCGGCCTTATAGGTGATAATACGGTACTAAATAGGACTTTAAACGTATCGTCACTATTTTGGTACACTCGGTATATGATTTATCTAAATATTTAGGTACCTACATTGATTATAATGTAGCCGGAAATCCGGCTTGTGTTTTTCTACTTTATGTATTCGTCGCGTCGGTTATCCACCAACCTCATTATCAATATTTAATAGTACAACATTTTTAAATCAAATTCATTTAGGTATTTAATCATCATATAAGAACATTTTTAAATACATAGTTTTTTCCGCATACATTTTATTATGAATTCTCCCATCAATAACGAAATATTCTAGCACATAGATAAAAATTATGTACAGGGTGTTCCACGGTGTATCGATATTAACTTGAAAGGGGATTTTTTTATATTTATTGCGTTGGTTGAAAATCTTTATGTACTTAGGTACAATTATTTCGTTCTTAATCAGACGGATGTACGCTACCAGGGATAGTGGATACGCATATTGATATCATGTTGTCCATAATTTAAGCATAATTCAGATAGGATTTAACAACGAGCGGTGACTGTATGAGAAAAAAGAGTCTGTTGGCGCCGCTCGCGGTTTAAAAAACAAAAGGGAGTTGAAACAATTTTTTTTTGATAATTACCACATGATTGTTGAAAAAAAAGGAATGAACATGAAATCAAGAAAGTGAATACCAAGGAGGTCAGAATGCGTAAAGGTTAATATTCCTAATAAACTGTTACACGCCTTGAATCAAATCCCCATTTTTTATAACACCGCAAATACTTAATGACATCTTTTGATTTATGAGCAAACTCGGACAAGTGTGTCACGGGCGCGCAAATAAGTCGAGTCCGCCGCATCAATCACCTGGCACTTCTGCGGCGGGAGATAGCGGCCTGTGACGTCACGGATCGGACATTATGTCTTCGAGGAAATCATTCTATTGTTTATTTGTCTTTGCCATATCTTGCGACCATAGAGTCCCAGACTTTTTGGAAGCATGCGTGGGGCCGAAGCCTGTTGACCTTTTAACACAAATTAATCTAAAAGCAAAGCTTATTTTCTGCGCGCCGAATTACTAATAAATCGTAGGTAAAATTATAAATGTAGGTAAATATTAGCTATAATAAATGCTGATTTGTTGAAAACGTGTCACGGGATGCCCCAACGTTAATCACATTTTCTAATTTCGGAGATGCGAATGACATTAGTTGCTCGGTTATGTTATGTACCAATGCGTAATAGGACATCCATATTATCCGGCTATAACGTAATTTTGTATCGGTAAATTGTATTACTCTATTTCAAAAATTACTTTAAATGTATTAAAAGAACGAAATTCTTAAATATAGCTAATATCGGTATGCATTTTTAAGAGCGAATGAAAGATACGTTGATGGTCGTAATTTCCGTCATGTTCTATAGGTCTACGATGGTCGGGATTTTATCGTATATCATGGCAGATGAAACGGCTGTCACGTTCTGCCCAGTGCAGGACATACTCCTTTCTTATTATCTACGCGTATGCGTATGGATGGACGCATGCATTAGGAAGTAAATACCCATGATTGCCAAGCTAAGAGGCAAGCGGATTGGCGATCGTAGTAATTTGTCCATTATGATTATGATGATCAACGTTCAATAAAATAATGGTCAGTGACACTTCAATCCCTTAGTCGATAGGTACCACATCTCCTAGGAGAGTTCGAGTGATGACAAATGTATTCTTACTGCCGTCGCCATGCGGCTATATTTTTATTTTAGAATATTAGAAATTATAAACCAGTAGGTAATAATACAAAGGTCAAGGTTCAGGTTTTTTGGATTACAGAGTCGTGTTTTATAAAGTAACATTTTACAATTTCGCTGTTTGCCTCTCTTTCTAGCCAATATGTGCGTGCGTTAGAGAGACAAACAGCGAAGTTGTAAAATGTAACTGTATAAAACGCGACCCTGATCACAAAATGAGGCGTGATAGGTATCCCATATCTTCGTATGTATCTACCGAATACACGAGAATTTAATAGCTGTTTATAATCCGTAAATATAAACAAGATTTTATAAATAACATAATGGGCTCAACAAGTCCATATTCATCCATCAGACCAAATTTAGCACTTGAAAATAGCCATTTCGCCAAATTGAATGATTGAAGTAGCTCTACAATTTTCGAATATACGCGGTATTGAGCATAACAACTTGAAACTGTCATCATCCTGTTTTGATGGGCTAGTTCTACCAATCACATACAAATACAATGTATACCCGTATACATTGCATTATAATGTATACTCGTACTATGCTGTGCCATTTTTACAAGTGATTTGCTGAAGGGTGCTTTCACAATCCACATGCACAATATATAAAAATTACAAATGGAGGACTGAGCTCATGACATTGTTTTGAATAGCTCTGTATTTCTGAGTTTGATTGTTAAATTTAACTTTTATACGTACGAAATCCTCTCTTAGTCTGCCATCTCAATAGGTACCTACTCATTATCGGGCCCTGCCTGCAAATCTACAGGTGAGCCTTGTTGACTTTACTATGAGATTAGGTCGATTTGTGTAAATGTCCCATGGTATTTGATATTTATTTATATGTCGCACTATACCTTAAATTCAGTTATTGTTTGATCCCGCTGGGATCTCAATTATTACAAAAATACAGTCCAAACATAAGGTTTATATTTACACCATTCCTTTTCAAACTATGAACCATCTATTTGCGAGCGAATCTGGGGCAAACGCGGATGCATGTCAACACCGACGGGACCAGTCCGTCTCCGGGGGATGAACGTACCATTAAAGGGTTGCTTTACATAGCCCTAAGCACCTGGTGTTAGAGAGAGAGCGTATTTGAGCAGTACAAACGATCCGGCTCGAAGGACCACAAACAGGTGTAAGTTAAATATGTTTAAACAAGGTTATTTAACACGTTTGAATACAGATAAGTATTTATTTAACAGCACGCTTTACCCCTTTTTCATAAATGTTAATCAAAACGCCATTATACGTTTGTCCTTATCTGTCAACTTCACATTTGTGTTTGGTAAAAAAGGGATAAGACATAAATTAGAAAATGTTTAAATTAATATTTGCCTCGTAACCGTAAATTTATTGCAACAATCCCTAAAGTTCTGTCCATCCCATTATGCTGGCGGCATTACCTGTCCGAATCGCCAGAGCGATACGTTGGGAGAGGTGAGCCCCAGATCTGAGATCCCCCGTGGTGTCGACCAGCTGTGCCGACAGGGCTCGCATGAAAGCCTTCATGTCAGACGCCCAGGGACCCGTAGTTTCTACTGCAAGTTACTGTAATATGTTTATACTTACTTTATTTATACAATTTAATACTACTACCAGTAGCAGAGCTCTACGCGCTGGTGGGATAGACCCCAAAACTATGCCGCACTATTCTTATATGACAATCAAAATTCTGTCCTATATCATTCTGAGCAACTTAATATATTTCTACTCTGTATTTTTTTTATTTAACTTACAAGTGATTAACTCATACAGCTACTAACAGCAACAGACAATTATGAATAATGATTGATTAATAAGAGAGCTGACATGGTAGAGAGACACGTCCCATCAGGCCAACACTATGTCGCACTATTATTAAATGACAATGAAAATTCTGTTCTATACATTATGAGCTACTGTAATATATTTCTACTCTGTACAATTGATTAACAAATACAGCTACTTACATTAATATACAATTATGAATACATAGTGCCTGTAGATAGACATATCCCAACAGGCCAACACTATGCCGCACTAATTAAATGACAATGAACATTCTGTCCTAAATCCTTCTGAGATACATAATATATTTCTACTCTGTACTACTGATTAATAAATACAGATGATTGATGATTAATCAGATTGAAGGATTGATTAATCAGATTGAATGATTGATTACTTAGAGAACTGGCATAGTAGATAGACACATCCCAACAGGCAAACACTAAGCCGCGCTATTATTAAACAACAACGAAAATTCGGTCCTATACCTATCATTCCGAACTACTGTAATATATTTGTACTCTGTACAATTTACTAATACTAACAGCAGCAGAGCACTATGAATAATGATCGATTAATCAGAGAGCTGGCGGGGTAGATACATTCCAATCAGGGTTCCGATAATGTTTATCCATTTGGCGTCCCGGCCACCGCTCTGCATTGTTATAACACAGTTCGTGATGTTAATATTGAAAATGGTTATGCAATGATTAAATAATAATAAATAAATAAGTACCTAAGACATGGCCCACGAGATAACCGCCATATGGAATGTTGACTCGACGATCATATACTCGTAGTCCGTCCGATGAGACTTAGATACTTACCTATGTTATTAGTTATTAAATAAGTAAGTAGATAATTTTATTTTCAAATGAATACAAATTACCTTGATTGAGGCTCGAAAGACATAATGCCTTTTTGATATTTTTCATTGCTACTCGTACCTAAACAGATTACATTAGATAAGTAAATACGAGTGGCAATGAAAAATATCAGAAAGGCATAACGTATTTCGAGCATCAATCAAGGTAATTTGCATTCATTTGAAAATAAACTTATCTACTTTTTTAAAAACTAATAACATAGGTATCTTTACGTATAACTTGGAGCGAACAAATAGAAAGATAAGGTCGCCAATTCGCCATTCTGTACAAAAGTCTCGTCACTAAAACAGGTCGAATATTCCCCTGTTACCATTCGACTACCCTGCACAGTATACGTGTACAGTTATCTACATATTGCGATCCTTCGTATTCTCACGATTCGTACAGTCGCGCACGAACAATACAATGCAGCGCCGTTCTTTCAGAACACAAAAGGATAGATGGAAGGAAAAGCTGAAACGCTATCTGATAGTACGGTTTGAAATTCCATTTTAAATGTGGATATCCGACAGTCAAAAAGATAGCTTAGCTTAAATATACATATGTCCTGAAAGAAATAGTATTACAGTGGAGGTAACTTATACTATATCAAAATTTATATTGTTTTGATTTTGAATTAAAGTAATTGAAATTACGTCATGTTTGGTCAACTATGTTAGTAACTTATGTGTCAATCCCAGATATACCTACATATTCATAAAAAAACAACGGCGGACTTAGTGCTTGATAATTGAGACCTATTAGGCACTGAGACATGTTCTGCATTCCGGCAAAAAATGCGATTGCGACTGAATGTCATACTGTCAAATCTAATTTGAATTCAATAAAACATTATCAGAGAGCAATGCAATAATGACGTTAAGCCCAATATTGACCATCGGCATCGCGATCCCAATTACGTATCAATTAACATTGATGTCGCCCTACCGCGAACATCGAAATGCTCGAATTTCGAGAATATGTCTCTGTCTTTGGTATTAAACATTCGTAGGAGTGACAGAGAAGAATCCTCAGGATTTACGTAGGTAGCGGACCAGGTGCGAGGCCGAGCCAGCACGTGAGCCGGGACCATTCATGGGTTAGGGCTGCGCGCGCCGCAATCAATAGCGAGTCGGGCAGTGCCCATCCGGCCTTGCGACGCGCCGCCCGCTGCCCGACACAGATGTCGGAGCCCTGCCAGCTCCCCAGCGAGACTTCTGCGGCCACAGGATTGTCCAGGTACGAGTCCGGACGTCCATGGGTGTTGCCATCAAGCTCAAATCGTGTGTGATTACTGATTATGTGTATTCGAATAACTAGGAAAGTAATTAGCCTGCCAGTGTGGCCATGATTGAATGGCAATTTTGAAGCACGTTAAAATTGAATGTGTTAACAAATATTAAAATATGCGTTTAGTATAATTCGTTTCCGCGATTGATATAATTTGCTCGTGCCAACTCATACGTTTTCACAGTGATTCGTGGGTAAAGTCGGTGACTGTAGATATCTAAATGCATGTACATAATAGAGTGAAACACATAATGTACTTTTGTACAGAGTATATCCACGGTTCTAATTATTTTGTGATAAATTATGTGTGTGGTGCAGTGCCTACAATTATTTTAGTCATATAAATAGTTATATCACACAGAACTAGATACCTACCTAAACGTAAATAGCGCAGAGTTCATAAATAAAGTAATTCTCTTAAAGAAAAGTCCCCATAATGTCCCCAGCGGGATATAATAATAAAATGTACCTCTACTACTGTTAGGTATTGCTTATTATTACTTGTACATAACTTTCGTCAGCCTACGTAGCCTAGTTGATAGTGATCCTGCCTACGAAGCGAAGCAGGAGATTGTGGGTTCGAATTCCGGCGAGGACATTATTTGTGTATTTATTTATCATATTTGTTCTTTGGTCATGGTTGTATATGTATTTAAGTACCTATATGTATCTATCTATTAAATATATCGTAGGCCAACCCTCCATAGAAAATGAAAATATTTTTACATATTTTTCTCCTACTTTTTTACACCCTGAAGACTTATAATAAGAGAACTTTTAAAAAGGAAAATAAATAGCAACGTGTTAAGACTTTTCAATGCTGCCTCAAAATATTTCAAAGCTTATTTTACCAGTATTTTAATCAAACAATTCTAATATGTTCTAAAAACTTGTGCCATTGAATTTAATTTGAAACCCCATTACTTACAAAGCGCGGGGTCAACTTCAATACGGTTAAAAGTCGGCGCCCCGATGTTTTTTTGCTGCGGCGGGGGGTCGGGGGGTCGGGGGGTCGCGGGCCGTTTCATCGCCTGTTAATTTGCACCAAGTGTTGTTTTAACGCACCCCTTGTAATATAATCGCACACAATTTCATTGACAATGTTTCAAATTCGCTGACGTGGCCTTTTTTTTCGTTAATTGTTCTCAATGTTTTAAAAGGTCGCAGATACTCGTACCATAGTCAAATAACACAAGAAGAATACGTTTAGGTACAGTCGAAGACAATGTTACCTGACCCCCCCAGCCACCCCTGCAAACTGTATACAGGGTGGGGTCAGTAGCCGTACAATCGCCACCAAATATTTAGGAAATATATAGGAACTGAGCATCTATTGTCATCGCGTATAGGTGCATTTAGACCAAGCGAGCATTCGCTATTCTACCCCCGCTCTACGAAATTCGTTCG
Source organism: Thaumatotibia leucotreta (assembly GCA_025490895.1). Lineage (NCBI taxonomy): Eukaryota > Metazoa > Arthropoda > Insecta > Lepidoptera > Tortricidae > Thaumatotibia > Thaumatotibia leucotreta. The sequence continues at coordinate 49,587 of JALPQI010003541.1, read as the reverse complement.
TTACACAAAACGTGATGTCGAAATTCGTTGATCTCGTAGAGTGGGGGATAGAATAGCGAATGCTCGTTTGGTCTAAATGCACCTTGAATGCATGTTCAGATATTTTTCAGCGCCGTAGCCGCTACGATAGATGGCGACTGGACCTGTTGTCAATCGTTAGCGTTTTCTCTGCCTTACTTACACTATATTGGGAATGATTGTATTGGAGCGAGCGTAGTCCATCACTACTTAACATAAAGGTGCATTCAGACCAAACGAGCATTCGCTGTTCGATAGATAGAGTAGGGGACTCTACGAAATTCGATAGTTACGCAAAACGTGATTCATTGATTTCGTAGAGTGGGGGATAGAACAGCGAATGCTCGTTTGGTCTGAATGCACCTTAACGTTAATGTAAGAGTCACTTGGCAACTCATGGTACCATACCACGGTTGCCAAGTAACAAATACGTTAGGTTTTTTTGATACGTAAAGCTGTCCATCGCGCTCGCACCGATATTACTTATTATATCAGTGCGAGCGAGATAGAATGATTTACGTATCGAGTAAAACCTAACGTATCGTTTACTTTTCAGCTCATAGTACGGCTACTGGTAACTCTGTCTTCGACTGTACAAATTTAAGTCCCCTAGAGATACGAATAGTCAGCCTCCCTACTAAGGGAGTCCCTAGCCTAGTATATTATACAATATTTGTTCCTTGGTCGTGGCTGTCTATGGATTTAAGAATCTACATGTAATCTATCTATTATGTATAAATAATAAATAAATATCTTGGGACATCTTATACAGATCGACCTAGTCCCACGGTAAGCTCAATTAAGGCTTGTGATGTGGGTACCAGACGACGATATATATAATATAGTTACTTAAATACATAGACAGCCATGACCAAGGAACAAATATGTGTGATAAATAAATACACAAATAATTCGTAGGCAGGGTCACTACCAACTGGGCTACAAAGGCTGGCAAAAATATATATCGTCACTTGGTACCTAGGTACTATTAGTAGTAGATCTAGATACCTACATCTAAAGCCTTAATTATTAAGCTTACCGTGGGATTACCTAGGTCGAGTTGTGTAAGATGTCCCAAGAATTTTTTTTTATGCAATATGAGTTCACCAATTGGGGTCCCCTTGGCATCCCTAAGGTGCGGACCGGTATAGTAGCTGTATGTTTTCCATATCAAGTCTCAGATGAGCCATCAATTTTCAAAAGGAAATGACCTCTTTCTTATTTTGTGGAGAAGGTAAAGGTATCGATGTGTGACATCCCCTGAGAGCTGTACAATTTGAATGTGATGTGGGTTCGCGACCTGTCACTTTCGCCTCAAATGTTGGGAACATTTTGTTGTAGTGCACCGAATACTTTTTACTTTGATGAATACGAAAGTTTGGTATAATTTGTATTAACGACCTATTTATTTTCTTCTAAGTTTTGCTACAAGATATTAACATTCACTCTCAAATAATGTTAACAGTTATTCAGGTTCATACTCTTTACATTTACTTTAGATTCATTTTCCACCCATAAGAAGTTAAACGACCTAGGTGCTTAGACAAGTTGCCAATCGCAAGCGCTTGATCGTCAACCGTAAACGAAAGACAGCTAACTGTCTTTGTCGCACTAATATGAAAGAATGACATAGAGGGAAAACTGCGATACGCTACTAAGCGGTAGCGATTGGCAACTTGGCTAAGGCGGCTAGTCTAGCTACCAACATATTTTAATACCATTATACCAAGTCTACCAACCAACATATTTTAATATCATTATACCAAGTCTACCTCCCAACATATTTTAATATCTTTAAAGGCTTGTAATAGCAAGTAACGAATCATTGAAGTATTTTTTAAATAGGTAACTAATTCCTGTGCAAAAGCTCTAGTGTGAAATATACCTTTTTATTGTCTCATCGTCATCATTATCATCTCAGCCAAAAGAAGTTAACTGCTGAAAAAAGAGTTCCCTCAAAGATAAAGACTCCACAAGTAAAACTTCCCTTTGCTCAACCCACAGAGCACGGACCTCTTTAGTGTGTAACCTTAGAGATAGAGGCGGCCTTGGCTGTCATTTTCATAGAAATCGACCGTGTCAGGTAATTTTGACATGTTAATGTAAATAGTGTTGAAGTATGGCTCGATATTTTTATCGATAGATTAAAACCAACAGTTATTTGACTAAAAATGTTACTTGAAAAAAGCTATTCAAACATTCTCATTTTTAAAATCTCACTAAAATGATGTCGTTATGAATGATATAAAAACAGTAAAATTTATACATTTATTTGAATTTATATTTACAATAAGTACCTACTTACATTAAGTTGTTAGCTTTAAGGTTAAAGTTAAACAACAAGTGTTAAGAGTAAGGCTAGACAGAGGTTAAACAACACAACAGAGGTTTAACCTCTGTCTAGTTATATATGTTACCTTCGCATTGGTTTGTTTGTTCAAGGTGTGCAAACTATATCTACTTATATTACGTTATAAAACGCAAAAAGAAAATTGTAACTACAAATGGGAACTAAAATTAAACGATCAACTGTAAGGAGTTTAGATGGTTAGGTAATTTAGGTATTATATATGAGGACAGATTAACTAGATGTATAAATGTATAAAGATATTTTTAAATTCGTAAATTGTACCGTTTTACGTTTTCTTGAAAGATTATCAGATGGGTTACTTGGGACAAGAAACACCTGGAAATTACATACTTAAATTAATATGTATTAACAGATAACATCAGAAATCCTTTAAAAGGTACTTTACTTTTAAAACATAATAAAATTATTTAGCAAAGCTAACTTACCTTGTCAAACGCAGGATGGAGTTTTAATGTTGGACAGGCATTGGATGACAATATAGATCTCGGATTTGTTTTTACAAAACAGTCATTTTGGAAGTGGTCCGAACAAATTGAAAATGAAAATGAAAAATATTTATTGAAACAATTTTAAAATTACAATTATCCACGACCCTGTGTCTTGTGCTAGGAAACCCTGTGTTACAACTTACAAGACCCAGGTTCGACATTGTGTCGTGTTTTTGCGGAAACCAGTTCAACTTTCCAGTCGCCGATATCCAGCGTTTTCTGACACATGGTTCTATAGGAAATCTAAAAATTAAGTCAGAATTTCTTAACCTATATGTTTTTGTATAGTTGCTTCATTGTCTGCACTCTAGATAAATATTATATTATTGCTAAATATAAATAAATAAATAAATGTTTGGGTGTCTCATACAAATCAACCTAGCCCCGAACTAAGCAAAGCTTGTACTATGGGTGCTAGGCGACGATATATATATGTACTTAAATAGAGAAATACACATAATTATACTTACTTATACATAGGAAACGTCCGTAACTCGGGAACAAATTTTGAATTTCTACTAACACCGTTTAGTTGTAAGAGTTTACATAGACTATCGATAACAAATTCAGCGTCGTGTCTCTTCACTATGTCGCTCGCCCATACTAATTTTATATTGAATTTAATATAACTTTTATTACTTACCTGTGATAGGAAACGTTTGAATTTTGTTTATTAACGTACGTAGACTGGTTCCTGCACCAGATTACAGAGCAATGTGGCATTCTTGGTATATTTTTATAGTTTATATACCCATGACGTCCCGAGAGGTACTGAAAGCACATATGCGTAAAACGCATATGCGTGGCACGGGTTTTGTCTGTTACGCCGTCTCTCTATAGGCGCCCTAAGAGTTCCAACCTCCTTGGCTCAACCAAACATACTCCCGCAACTTTAACTAAATCACTACGAAAAACGTTTCTGTCTGTGCTCTAGGAAACTCGAAACATATAATAATATTATTATGTACATACATACTCGTATAAATATAAAAAAACTGAGCTCTCATTTTAGCGCTTCACTTTTGAACTGCCTTTGGAAATAAAAATAAAGTACCTAGATAAAAAATATACAATTTGCGCGCCTCTTTTGGGGGCGCGTATGACGTATTTACATATCTTTACTTTCATCATAGTTCCCGGCAGGAAGGTTAATCAGCAGAGCTCATTTGCATAGCATTTATACCTGGCGTGCCATTCCGGCGTCCATTTTGGCAATTCAGCGGAGCTTTGTACGAGGAGTACAATTATTTATTCCGCGGTGCAGTAAGCAAAGCTAGTAAATGTTCTCGCTCAAATGTGCAGTTGCATTATTTAGGAGCAGGCAAGTCCTGACACTGGCCGTGTGGTGACGGCAGTAAAAATACATTTGTCACCACCTCAACCCTTCCCGCGAGTGTCGTTAGAGCCGACTAAGGGATTGAAGTGTCACTGACGATTCTTTGGCAGAAGATTGATGACGGGCAGCAGCATCATCATAGTGGACACATTAGGTACAGTCAGCTGCAGAGAAAAGTAGACCCCCTTGCATACAAATTTGCACTCTAACGCCATGACAATATAACCCTGCTCAGATATTTTTGAGCACCCTGGCCGCTTTAGTATATCTGATGGCGACGTACAAACAAAAGCAAACCTGCAGAGGTAATCAAAAGTTGGGGTAAACATTGGACCTTTCCGCCAAAAACGTTTTTCAGACAGCCTCATTAAAAAATCGTAAACACATTAAAAGGAAATTATGCACCTTCGTTATTGCTGTGTTTTGTAATATGTAGGTACTTACCTAATTCAGTGCATGGCGTAAAGAACTTGATAACTCGAGATTTTTTAGTAAAGGAAGTTTATTTATGACAAATTCAAGTTCAAATTTCTTCTACTGAGTAGTTAGTAGTCGTAGGGACCAACATATGTATAACTATCCATAACAGAACTGCACCCGCAAGGATTTTTTTATGGATATACTATTTACTAAAAGTGTGTCTCTGTATATTGACATTACATAGGGGAATACATTTGTATGGAAAAAGGCATCTCCCATTTTCACTTAAGGCATTCTGCTATCTTTTTCAAAGTCACCTAGTGGTTTCAAGTGTAATACAAATAGCCTGATTAGTGGCATGTATAAGAGCGTCAACTAGCTTCCATTCTAAAGCTACTTTACGTTTCGGTTGTTGCCCGTCCTTGGTCTATTTTCCTGGTAATTGCGCTGCATCACGCCACCGGACCAGCTCTTTGCGTACTTAGCAATAAGTCTATTGATTTTGTCGGCGCTTGTGTAAGCTTGAAGGCCGAGGTGAAGCTTTAAAATGTGGGTATTTCCGAGGGCACGGAATTGTGTACAGAGCTGAAAGTGTAGGCACCTGAGATATACGAGAATGCCTTGCTGCTAGACGCAATCACTTTCTGAACAGACTCTATTTCGGTACAACTCTTGGAATTAATGCCTTTCTTAATTGTGTTTAAAGAATTTATTTTTCTCAAAAAGAAATTTTACATTTCACTTACACGAGAAAATATACTAAAATTTAAAAATTTGAATTGAGTAAGCATGCAAAACATTGTAGCTAAAGGTATATAAAACAAATATAAGTTCTAAATGTGCTATAGTGAAAGTATACTGCTCTTGACATCATCAGACTCTCTGAGCCTACTGCCGGACATAGGCCTCTCCTATTAACTATGCATATCGAGTTATCGACGCATTAGGAGGTAATCAATTGCCCATAATCGCTGGGTAAGCGGATTGGCGATCGCAGTAGTGTGTCCACTATGATTATGCAGCAGTCCATCATCAATCTTCTGTAAAGGAATATTCATTGACACTTCAATCCCTTAGTCGACTCTTACTATATAATGTATTCTTACTGCCGTCACCATTCGGCGGTTGGCTTTCTTCATATTAGTTTTTTTTAATAGGAACTTTAATATTCAAGTTCACGTTTTGTCCAGCGTACAGTGACACCACTACATTTTTTCTCAGAATTGACATTGGCTCTACTCGCCTGAGTATAGTGTTATATCATCGTTTTTCAGACTGTAACTACTTTCCATAAAAAATCAGCAAAACTATATTCTATCAGTGTTGCTGTTGTTCAGTGATGTGCCTATATGTATATACAATCTACTTCTACGTAGATAGACAGCCCTCCAGACTCCAATTATTAATCTACCTACAGCCCTCCAGACTTCAGACGTCAATTAAGGATCCCATCCGTCCTATCACGAACATGCCATTGCTTCGCTAAACCGCTATGGACAACCTTTATCATGGTGTGTTTTACTTTCCTCATTCTCGAAATGAAAAGTTACCTCGGGTGACCACCCATTTCACCCTCGGACTATTGACGTATTATTTTCGTTCGCGAAAATATCTCAAGTGAAACGGGTTAAATGGACCACATTCAACCCTTGGGTAGTAATCAACTATTTTGTCCTCTCAACTCCTTTTACGTGTAACTAAGACGCGGATTCCGTTTATTTATTATTGCATGTATAATGAAAAACATATCCACAAGATTCAGATGATTCAGGCGGCGTTTATCCTATCATCATCATCATCATATCAGCCGAAAGACGTCCACTGCTGAACATAGGCCTCCCCCAAAGATTGCCACAATGACCGGTCCTGCGCCACCCGCAGTTTATCCTATTCCTACTGCATAAAACATAAAAAATATTGACGTTCTGATTATAACTTAAGTGTTATAACTGTTGTAGGTAAATAGGCTTTGCATGCATGAAAGCATTTAACAATAACCTAGAGCGAGATAAACTAATCACGTGCTCATCTCAGATGACTGACTGATTTGTGACTATACCTTAAATGTAGTCTAGTTTTAAGTGTGTATTATAGTGCAGTTTAGCCTAAGTACATTTTTGCGATGCCCTTGCAGGGTTCATGTGTTCTACTTCCAACTGTAACATCTCACGTACCATGATTGCAAATAAATTAAACGAAAAGCTTTTTAAGTAGCACCACTCTATTTTCAATGCACTAACTGTTTTACATAATATAAAATATGAAGAATTTGTGCAGATTTCATAATTACGGCGCGATATTCGATTTCAAGTTAATTTCACCCCCAACGGGCTGCTCCGGGTGCTATATTAATTGAGTCGGATATTGTCGGATCACGGAAATCGCATATCCATCGCAACGTTGGCTACTTTACGCCTAAACCGGAGGGTCTACTGCGAACATAAAAAAAACGTTTTCGATTACTTCTGTCTCTGTCACACCAATGACTCCTTCATAGAAGTTCACGGTAGGCCTACTTACTCTTAAAATAGATTGACTTTGACTTCTTTATCTCTTTTGATGTAAACTAAACAGGCTAATTTTGGGATCGAGAACCAAAATAGCAAAACGTGGTTAAAATTGTAATGACTGACTTTTCACATGGGGCCAACATGAGAGATAGACTAGAATCATCATCATCAGCCTATGATAGTCCACTGCTGGATGATGATGAATCATCATCATCAGCCTATGATAGTCCACTGCTGGACGTAAGCCTCCCTATTAGAAAGAAAATAGAAAAGAAATGGTCTGTCTATGATGCGCAGCATATAGAACATCGATATAACGTGTAAAGTGCCGACCCGCCGACACTGCCAGTGCAAATAAATCAACTTTCTGCAACCTGCCATTCTGTATGCAAGGGTCAAATTATGCTTAGACAATAATTTCGTTGTTAGTCTTCTGGTGTATTTATGGTTCGCAATTATCCCCCTAGTTTGTACTTTTTAGTTATTATACCATACTTACTTACTTGATAAATGACGGTAGTAGTACTACTTAGGTACTTCTGATACGAGTATAACGTTATGAATATAATGCAGTGCAAATTGTCCATTTATATCTATTCAAATTAGAAATTACGATCAGATATTTCAGGGTGAACAAACTGTCGAACTGTGAAAGTGATTGCTTGTCGTATCAATTAATACTTGTTCACGAAAACATATGTGAGCTTTTTAGTAAAAACGTCCTACTTTGTTTACTTTTATTTTTTATACGGTATTGGATTGTACCTTCATTAGAATAATAACTAAGCGCCTTTATGGCAGATTAAGCTAGGATACACAAGATTTTGCATAGAAGGCTTTGGACTTCTTCCTTTATATCCAGACTCGAGTACAATGTCACATTTCTGTTGTCCAGGTGATGCATCAACGATGAGTCGCCGCGCGCGGCCGTGACATGGGAGCGCAGGCATGGGCTGGCGCGCCGTGCACCCGCCGCACACCGCCGCCGCCTTGTTGCTGCTTCTGCTCGTCCACTTGCCAGGTGACCACAGCACAGCCGCTAGTTAGTGACGCATCGCCGGCGCGGCCGTGACATGGGAGCGCAGGCATGGGCTGGCGCGCCGTGCACCCGCCGCACATCGCCGCCGCCTTGTTGCTGCTTCTGCTCGTCCACTTGCCAGGTGACCACAGCACAGCCGCTAGTTAGTGACGCATCGCCGGCGCGGCCGTGACATGGGAGCGCAGGCATGGGCTGGCGCGCCGTGCACCCGCCGCACATCGCCGCCGCCTTGTTGCTGCTTCTGCTCGTCCACTTGCCAGGTGACCACAGCACAGCCGCTAGTTAGTGACGCATCGCCGGCGCGGCCGTGACATGGGAGCGCAGGCATGGGCTGGCGCGCCGTGCACCCGCCGCACATCGCCGCCGCCTTGTTGCTGCTTCTGCTCGTCCACTTGCCAGGTGACCACCGCACAGCCGCTAGTTAGTGACGCATCGCCGGCGCGGCCGTGACATGGGAGCGCAGGCATGGGCTGGCGCGCCGTGCACCCGCCGCACATCGCCGCCGCCTTGTCGCTGCTTCTGCTCGTCCACTTGCCAGGTGACCACAGCACAGCCACGCCACTACTTAGTGACGCACCACCGGGAAACCACGCGCGGCCGCAACTGGGGAGCGCATCCATTGTGCCTATTTTGCGTGACGGAACAGCATCAAAATTCCTAAATGAACCCCAGCAGAGCCAACGAGTTCTAAAGTCCGAATCTTCCAACTCAAAGATCCTTAACGCGAGGGTTAGCCACCAGCTGCCAGATGATCCAAAGTTCTCCCAGACCTGAAAGTCGATCCCTCGTTCCCCAGAATGCAGGCATATTTTAGAACTGCTAAAATCAAATGTTTGAGCAAAATTAGCAAAACAATGACATCCTTAAATTCCTTAATCCATAGCAGATAAAACAGAACGATAGACCGTTTCGACGTTATTCCATGGATTCAGTAGTTAGTATCTCGATTTCGAAGCATATCCTATTTGTTCCAGTAACGTGGGAACACCAGGAACACCAGGATGCAGTGCACATCACCGCGATCCTGGGCGAGAGCGTCGTGTTCAACTGCCAGGTCGACTTCCCCGAGGATGTGCCCGTGCCGTACGTGTTGCAGTGGGAGAAGAAGGTAGGCGAAACGGTACGACGGTCACACTCCACTCTTACAATACAACGCTGCTCAATACCGTGTGTGTGTTTCTGTTCAGTAGAGGACTCGTCCCCGCGACGCGCAGCAGACTGTAAAGTATTGGGCACGGCACCTAGTGCCCCGCTGTTGGTACGCGCCGCCGCGCGGCGGCAGGGCGGGCCCCGCGTCCTGCCGCCGCGCGCGCAGCCTTTTGTGTTCCGCCTTCCGCATAACGCCTCGTGCTCGTCAAACGCGATCGACTAACCACAGAGACAAAGGCCTTCAAAGCGAGTCCGAGAGAGCAGCAGACCCCCGTTAGAACGAACTCTACACTACACACTTCACATGAATTTTTGATCATGATTATTTTTTGTTGGGCGCACCACATTTCTCGGGTACGGCACGTCGCTTACACGGCCACACGGGGCACGCACCACTCCTCGCACTGGCGGCGGATCTGTCTGTTTCTCTCTTCCTGTGGCTGTGGGCTTCCCCCACTCACTACCTTCTGCAATGTAGTCAAGTACCTGTACTAACGTTGTCTATCTATACTGTAACGAACCGGCTAAGTAATTAAGTATAGCGCATAACACCCCCGCCGCATGATGTAGCTAGTATTTTATTTTTCAATATACTCTCAGCATGCCGACATGTAACACTGCCATTGTAATCTTAAGTACTTAACACAGTGTACTCTTAAGCTGAAATAGTCGAATGATAGATGGATAATTCCAAAACCAGGAAAGACCTGAGTTGCCTTGGTACTCGCTTCTCCATATCAGCCTACATGTGGAATGACGTCAGAAGAAAGCTTTGAATCATTGGATTTAACCAGACAGCCAGTCTACGCTATAATGTGTACTAACCATTCAGCCACAAAGCATCAGATGCGTTATTTTCATCCCTGCATGTTTTCGTAGCGTTTAGACAGAGAAGTAGATGGTATCTCATAGCAGTACGGCAACGACAAAAGCCTCGTTTTCAATTATAATTTCTTGAATTCCGGAATGCCGCTACTGTTGTGAGATACATAAAATCTGATTCTGTTTTCCTGTTCGTGTAAATGGTCGTCGTGTTTGGCGTCGTATGTAGACAGAGTCGGATGTGTAGCGGAGCGCCCGAGCTGCAGAGGGGCTGTTCCGAGTAGGTAGAAGGCTACGAACTCCTATCGTTACACGACAAGCCTTTGCTTAAGAAAAAAGTAAGAGCAACAGCTTCAAATGACCAAGTTGTAAGCCGAAAGAGATTACACTAATTGTTGAAATACAAGCGTGACATATTGATGTCTACTCGCTTTTGTAGTATATACTGAATGAAATTATATTTTGAACTCCTCCATGTTTTATCAACTGTGACAATATTCTAAAGTGCTCATAATTGTAGAATTGGGCAAAAAATAATGTTGTATGGTATGAATAAACCCGCAAGTAGTAACGGAGTCTCAGCTCAGTCGTTTCAAGCTTTTACTCTGATGAATCCAGATCTTTTACCATGACTTGCCGTCTCGCTTCATATGTCAAATTTTTTGACATATAGCTGCGTATCACAGCAGAATCATGCTATAGTTTCAGGTTCAGTAGGTTTGTGATGGTCCAGTGTTCATCGTCTATCGTTGCGGTCACGTTCTGACAAGAATGCGAGACGCGTTGCACGATAAACGGTAAAGCCGGGATCGTCATGACCCACCTGGCCTGTTACCGCGAACACCGAAGATTTTTCTCTCTCACTCTAATGACGCCTTCGTTGGAGTGACAGAGACAAATCCCAGGCCAGGTTATTAAATTGTCTGTCGCTTGTCGTGTAACGATACCGAGCAGCCGCTCCCTCCGCGCCAGCTGCTTCCCGCTCTGACCGACCTCCGTGTGTGTAGGGACAAGACATCCCGATCTACATCTGGTACGAGAGCTACCCCACGCACAGCGGGGAGGGCTACGAGGGCCGCGTGTCGCGGGTGGCGGAGGACTCGCCGTACGGCGCGGCCAGCCTTAACCTCACCAACATCAGGGAGTCGGACCAGGTATTCACTATCCCGAGTATTTCTCCTAATTCCTTTAACTAGCCAGAGGACCGAGTGGCCGAGCGGTGTAAGCATCAGCCAGGAAAAGCTGAGCGCGTGGGTTCGATTCCCGCCTCGGACGTTGGTAATCTTGGACGTTTTTTCTTTGGTATATGACATCCAATATTTATAGCCAGAGGATTTTTGAGGATACCGTTTGGATTTGTTTATGAGAACTTGTGATTATACTGACTATAAATACCTACTTGTCGGTGTGCTAACATACGATTGATAAACTTAACACCAGACGAGTCAGTGCCAGTTGGGATAGCAGCAACTTCCTGTGTAGGTTCAGTTTCAGTAAGTTGATTTTTGAATTCATAACATTTGTTCTGAGTTCTGACAATAATTTTAAATGATATAGTGGAAAACAGAAGAGTTTCTTGAATGTGAACAACGAGCAAAGAAGTCCTCTAAAACATGATATACTGGAAAACCCACTTTAAACTGTAACTAAATAGGGCTGCTATGTGGTGAACTTGATATAACCCATGTTATTACCCACCATCAGTTCTTCAGCTCTCTACCGAGACCCATGACAGGCTTCATGACCTATCTGTCCATGTAACAAGTGTGTCAGTTAGACTAGTCAAAAACGTACAATCACCAATTCAAAAAACTCGAACATATCATTTAGCCACTACATGTTCACATCATTCATGACTCTAGTGCATAATTATGTGTACGCACCTGACGGCCTATCTCGAAAATCATAAATTTGTAGCATCGGTCTCTGTCACTCCAATTACACATTTAGATCATGGATTTATAATACCTAAGATGCACCATCACATGCAAATTCAAATCGCAGATAGACATTTTTCTCCAGGCGTTTTCACCGCCGTGACTTCGGTGGCAGCAATATTGGATACGTACCCGATTTCCGTGGAATTAGCAAAATTTTTTTGAAAAATTGGTAGAAGCCAACCACTTTTCACTGGATTCGTGTGCGTGGGTGGAACTCTGCCACCAAAGTCACAGCAATTGAAACGCTCGTAGAAGTGCCCAAACGTGTCCGATCACTACGTTACAAGACTTAACTACAAGTGGCATCCACTAGGAAGATCTTAGCTACAGTACGAACTTAAAATATTTTAATCTTTCTGACAAACCACCCTGTTATTTCGAGTGCAGTGCACGCAATTAATGGTTATGACATTAAAAAAAATGTTCATAATACATTCCGATGCCCTCAGCAAAGATAACGTTAAATTATCGCCAAAAAAAATCAAAACCGACTTCAAACCATTTTTCCAAAATTCCATCATCAGAACCCAAGTTGGTGCCAACGAGACCATTTCGGGGCTATATCCGTTTTATTTTATTCATACAAAAAAAAACAATAGAGGTTGAATTGAGAACTCTCTAGCTCTTCTTTTTTTGTAGTCATATATATGTTTAGGTACCAGTTCTTTTAAATTCAGTTGTTTTCTTTGGAAAGCGAAATGCACAACAGTTGCAGCAGGACATTTCATAAATTATTACGGTATTCCATTCCAAATCGATGCATTGGGTTGACAAAGACAGGTGCTCGTTAGCGCATTTAGATTGCCGCGGTAACGCCCTGTTGTTGTTGTACCAGGGTTGGTACGAGTGTAAGGTGGTCTTCCTCAACCGCTCACCGAACCAGCACAAAAATGGCACCTGGTTCCACCTGGATGTGCACGCGCCACCGCGCTTCTCCATCACACCGGAAGACATTATATACGTTAATTTAGGTACTGTCCTTATTTTTTAATAGAATTTGTATCCGTGTGCTTGCTCGCAATGAGTCCATTCATTCATTCGTTCGTTGCTGCTGGAAAGTTTAAACTGACTATCTCGATGTCTCATGGTAATGTCATATGATATGAGAATAAAATGGTTAGGTAGACGTAAAATTAAAGTAAAATCGTGTATTTCAATAGGGACATGAGAGCAGTTTAATACTCTTTTGTAGAAAGTACACATATCAAAAAAAAAACAAAACTGCCCTATTAAAAATAATTTATCGTATTCCCGTCGACTTTTTATATCTGATCCATTCACAGCACAGTAGGATAGAAACCAGCATTTAAATAAACGAACCGAACCGAATTTTTGTATAATTTTGAGATTATTCGGAATTTTTAATTTTTTTTTTATCAATACATACATAGGCACTTTTAAGACATGTTTAAATTAAACTTTCCAGCAGCTGATTGTCTTAAAAATAGCGTACCAAGTTAAATACAATTTTTTCACATTTTCTGCATGACAATGACGCCGATTCAATCTTCAAAGTGTTGTGGTGATTCGTTTGTTCCATAAAAATACGTATCGCAGGGGACGCTATAATTCTGAACTGCCAAGCCGAGGGCACGCCCACGCCCGAGATCCTGTGGTACAAGGACGCCAACCCCGTGGAGCCGTCGGGCACCGTGGGCATCTTCAACGACGGCACCGAACTGCGCATCAGCAACATTCGACACGAGGACATCGGGGACTACACGTGCATCGCGCGCAATGGCGAGGGGCAGGTGTCGCACACCGCGCGGGTCATCATTGCCGGCGGGGCTGTCATTACGGTATGTAGATGTACTACCAAACCAATGCTAAGCCATGTTCGTGGCACCCAACCAATGGTAAACCATTTGCTTCAGAAACTCATAATGCCTAATACTGATACGTCAGCGTCACTACACCTCATTCACTACGTGTGATAATCATGAATCATGTTTTAGGACTCCACCTATCTAATGTAACTTGCGTTACCATAGGAACATTAATGGTACACAGCTAGGTATATAATACAATGTACCTACCCATACCCACCGTAATTTAACAAACAAACATTCTGTTGATATTTCAATAGATACCTACCGTTTTCTCACGCCCATAAAGACCAGTTGCCCCTGAAACCTGAATTCATCGCAATGTTTGATATAACTTTCGAATGTCATGTGTCGCGCACAGTAACAGTAAGCACTTTTACTTTTCATTCAAGTGCATATGAAGCGGTGTTCAATTTGAGGTTAATTAGTGAAGCATCCACTTTATAAGGTTAATTTGGTTTCCGAACACTTTCAATTTGGCATTCAACTTTCTAAAGAAGTATAAGTACCTAATACGTACTAGTAGTTTGAATAAATGGGTCCTACAGCATGGCCAAAATGTCTTTGGCAAAAATGTAATATTACTTCTTAGTTGTAATCCATTTTGCTTTTTGGCAAATTAATCTAATCATTATTATTAGCTGGAATCCAGCGAACTTCACGTGACATTGTATCTATATTCAAGATTATAATAAAAAAAAATCCCTTCTTCCCGGGCACCTTTTACTCGTATGGTCGTAGTCTTTCTTGAAAAGTTTTTAAAGCAGCTTTTTTTCAGATGCCACCAACGAATCAAACGAAGCTAGAAGGCGAGAAGGTCCAATTCTCATGCGAAGCCAAAGCCCTCCCCGGCAACGTGACGGTGAAGTGGTTCCGCGAGGGAGCGCCGGTGGCCGAGGTGGCGGCGCTGGAGACGAGGGTCACCATCAGGAGGGACGGCGCGCTGGTCATCAACCCCGTGGCTGCTGACGACTCCGGGCAGTACCTGTGCGAGGTTTCCAATGGCATCGGGGATCCGCAGAGCGCGTCTGCGTACCTCAACGTCGAATGTGAGTGTTTTTATGTTACAAGAGTCTACTCTGAAATCGAATGCTGTCTTTCAATAAATGATCATCAACCCCTGCTGACGACTCCGGGCAGTACTTGTGCGAGGTGTCGAATGGCATTGGAGATCTGCAGAGCGCGTCTGCGTAGGAAGTGACAGTGAAGTGGTTCCAAAAGGGGGCCCCGGGTCCTTCAGGAGGGATGAGGAGTTGGTTAACAACCCCGTGGCTGCTGATGATTCCGGGCAGTATCTGTGCGGGGTGTCCATACGCGGAGCGCGTCTGCGTAACTCAACGTCGAATTATGATTTGCTTTTTTTTATAAATAGGAACTGAGATGACCAATTGACCTAGTACAGATCGTTCCTACACACAAAAGCTGTTGGGCAAATAAATAGGCATCACAGATTGCTGAAAAACTTAAATAAAGTTTAGTCCAGTAGATTATCTCATTCCCATGGAGTATGTTTGCAAAATGAAGGCACTTGGGATCAACTTGGGATACCTAAGGTATAAGGGCGTGCCTTTCGTCCGCAAACTCTCTTATCGCACAGATTCCACATTATGAGAGCCACAGAAGTTGATAACATCGAGGCGGCGTCTAATTAATAAAATGTATTTTCAAAGAATGTTAACTTGGCATAATGTAATATTCTGAGCGCTTTAATCTCGTTTCATTTGGATACTATACGAGGTTATAGTTTATAATGTTGTCCACGCATCTCCTCTATTCCACCATGCATGCTAATTAAACGATCCCGTAACCTAACATAATATTAATATTCTTTGTTTTGACCAAAGTCAGGGCAAGGGAAACATGCCGCGTGTTATTATATGCTAAACATCCAAATCCCCCATTATACGAGAGACTACTGGACAGAAACGAGACAATGGGCTTAAAAGACGACTTTCCCCGGTTTCCTCACACAAGTATCTTCCCTACCGCGCCGCTCCATCCATTATTGATACTGTTTTAAATAGAGTAGGTACTCGACTACTCGCATGTACATTTTATAATGGCGCCCATTTTATTTTATTTTTTTAAACTCGTTGTAATAGTACCTATGTGTATGGTTAAGGCTACGAGTACTAATAGTTATAATTAAAACATAAAATGGTGCCTAATAAATTACACAGCCTAATATTGACTCCTACAAGCACTTAAATAGATTGACAGTAGGTACCTGTCCATATTAAATGCTATAAGGTAGGTATTATAGACATGTACATACATTATCTTACATATAATTTCGAATAACTTTATTGCTATAGTTTCCCGATTTCCATTAGGTAGGTCCACTTATCCCGTTCGTGATGGTAAAATAACCAATAGCCTTTAAATAGGAGTCCAAAGCTTAAGCCATTTTGCATTTAAGACGAGGCGAGCTAGACTGTAGTCTGTAAGTTATATAACTACGTAGCCGGAGTAATTAACTCTGTCGTGGAGTAAGCCGGACTAGCAAGCTCAGACGTAAATATATTATGAAGTCAATAGGACCTAGTTCTAGTTAGGTTCCCGTTAGCTTCGGGGAATCTGTAATGTCGTCGATACGTTGAAGGTTTAATCCTTGTTTAAATATACTGATCACATCTAACTTTGTATTATTCGATTTGTGTAGGATACCTTAGATAGATATATATTTATTTATTGTTTATTTGTAGTTAGGTACTTATTTTGAAGTAAAGTTAATGTAGGTATTGCAAAATATTCAATTCAATTTATAGGCATTGCTGTCCATTTTTTTGACGACTTACCATCAAATACGGTAATCTAGTTCAGACAGAAAGATAAATTCGTACGTTTCCGAGAGAATGCAAAGGAAAAACATTTTGCACTAATTCTGTACATTTTTTTCTATTATTAACTAAATTATACTACAGCTAATATTTTCTTCGGTTGCTGCAATGATTACTCTTTTTGTCTATTTAGATGAAATAAAGCTATCGCGTATTCGCCCGCAGACCACGAACCCTGTAGTGTATTCGAAAAGTCGGGATGAAGTATGAATTTATTTAATATACGCGACATAGTCTGTTTTAGATAGTTTATATACGATATGCTAGTTCAATATAGATTAACCCTCAAAAATTTCAACAAACTCTTCCTTTCCAGACCCAGCGAAAGTGACGTTCACACCAACAGTCCAATACCTGCCCTTCCGTCTCGCCGGCGTCGTCCAGTGCTACATCAAAGCCAACCCGCCGCTGCAGTACGTCACGTGGACCAAGGACAAACGCCTGCTCGAGCCGTACCAGACCAAGGATATCGTCATCATGAACAATGGGTCTTTGCTGTTCACGCGCGTCAACCAGAATCACCAGGGCCGGTATACTTGCACGCCTTATAACGCGCAAGGCACGCAGGGATCTTCAGGTAATTCGATATTTTCCTAAATATATTTTTTTTTTTCCGTCACTAGCGGAGAACGGTCGAGAGCGCACTGAAGTTCGCGCCGAGCAAAGAAGCTGTTTTGGCCCCCTTCTATTTGATATAGTTCTGTGGTCGTCTGTCCATCTTGTGGTTGGACATCCTACGCTGCGTTTGCCAAATCATCATTATTATGGATGTCAAATCAAATAGATAGATTAACAGGAAATAGAAGGACAAGCGCCTGCTCGAGCCGTACCAGACCAAGGATATCGTCATCATGAACAATGGGTCATTGCTGTTCACGCGCGTCAACCAGAATCACCAGGGCCGGTATACTTGCACGCCTTATAACGCGCAAGGCACGCAGGGATCTTCAGGTAATTCGATAATTTCCTAAATATACATTTTTTTTCCCGTCACTAGCGGAGAACGGTCGAGAGCGCACTGAAGTTCGCGCCGAACAAAGAAGCTGTTTGGGCCCCCTTCTATTTGATATAGTTCTGTGGTCGTCTGTCCATCTTGTGGTTGGACATCCTACGCTGCGTTTGCCAAATCATCATTATTATGGATGTCAAATCAAATAGATAGATTAACCGGAAATAGAAGGACAAGCGCCAGCTCGAGCCGTACCAGACCAAGGATATCGTCATCACGAACAATGGGTCATTGCTGTTCACGCGCGTCAACCAGAATCACCAGGGCCGGTATACTTGCACGCCTTATAACGCGCAAGGCACGCAGGGATCTTCAGGTAATTCGATAATTTCTGAAATATGACAATATTCATCATTCAAGTTTATCTTAAGTCCAAGTAAACTCCTAAGATGGCGTATCACGTTGATTTTAACAAATGCCATAACGTTTCCGGTTCTTCAACGAAATGATTGAAGTTGTAGTAATTACCTACAGATTTGTACGTTCTACTTGCATTCTAACTTCATTGGTGATAAGTATATACCTACATAATAGAGATGATGACTGTAGTTAAAATAAATTATTTAAAATTATGCACGATATAATACACGAAGAAATTATTACTAAGATGTAGATTGCAGTATTTTTTTTACAAATCTTCTATTTAATAAATTGAAAAGTACTTAAAAGAGTAGGTCATTGGACTCATTGGCAGTACTCAAACGTGACGTTACTTTTGAGTGTTTCATTTAAAATTCCATAGTTCCACCATGCATAGTGGTGATCTTTTTGACAGTTCGAAAAAAGATGCTGATTTGACTTGCCAGTCATCATGCCTGTTGTGTGTTTTTTGAATGCAGCCTAGACGTGATATTTCTTTTTGAATAGATTTTACGTATATTGATTTGTATTTTGTATGTTGTTACAGGCCCAATGGAAGTACTCGTTCGAAAACCGCCAGCATTTACCGTCGAGCCAGAACCTTTGTATCAAAGAAAGGTGCGTTTTAGTTTTAGATACATACCCTTAAGGATTTACTTTGCCCACCGCCGTTGGCTGTAATGGATATTATTCAAAGCTGAGCTTTGAATAAAGGTCAAAAGGTTAATAGGGTATTTTTTGAAGTCGGCCCGAATTGTGGCCAGTTCGCCATATTAAATATGATTTATGCCAATTTACCACTTTAACGGTTTCTTCTTTAGGAACCATTGTCGATAGTTTAAAGCTACTAGTGAATTTTTGACTATTTAGTTGGATAAATGGAGAAACCTGCTAAAATGTATAAAATGTTGTCAAAGTAAAAGTCGAATGATTCCTTATTCAAATTAAAAAGCAAAAAACTCTTTTGAATGGTCTAAGTTACACATAAAATGAAAACTACTCCTTCTATCTCTACAACATTGACTTGAGAAGAACCGTTAGGAAACTTAGCAGGGCTTGCTTTTTTTATTAAGTGTGTGTTATTTAATTGTTACTAACGCATCACTTTATTAAACTGTAAACTTGAATGGAAACTGAAATATCTAACTATGAAAACTGTTACTACTCTTAGCAACGTCGTATGGAGTCGTGTCACTATTGAATTGGAACTGAGATACGACTTTAATGTCAAGTAGGTATTTGTTACTTAGTGAGTTTTGGTTGTCAACCGATATGAATGATGTGTCCAGGTGGGCGAAAGCGTTGAGATGCACTGCGAAGCGCAGGAGGCGGAAGGCACTCAAAGACCGACGGTCGCGTGGCGGCGGCGCGACGGGCTGCCGCTGCAGAAGTCGCGTGTGCGTGCTCTCGGCGGCAACATCACCATCGACACGCTGCGGCGGCAGGACTTCGGCATCTACCAGTGTGTGGCGGCCAACGAGGTGAGATAGACCGACGGTCGCGTGGCGGCGGCGCGACGGGCTGCCGCTGCAGAAGTCGCGTGTGCGGGCTCTCGGCGGCAACATCACCATCGACACGCTGCGGCGGCAGGACATCGGCATCTACCAGTGTGTGGCGGCCAACGAGGTGAGATATACCGACGGTCGCGTGGCGGCGGCGCGACGGGCTGCCGCTGCAGAAGTCGCGTGTGCGAGCTCTCGGCGGCAACATCACCATTGACACGCTGCGGCGGCAGGACTTCGGCATCTACCAGTGTGTGGCGGCCAACGAGGTGAGATATACCGACGGTCGCGTGGCGGCGGCGGGACGGGCTGCCGCTGCAGAAGTCGCGTGTGCGGGCTCTCGGCGGCAACATCACCATCGACACGCTGCGGCGGCAGGACTTCGGCATCTACCAGTGTGTGGCGGCCAACGAGGTGAGATATACCAGTGTATGGAGGACAACGAGGTGAGATGTACTAGTGTGTGGCGGTGGAAGGCACTCAGATACCCACGGCCGCGTGACTAATAAAAATTGGTAGGCTGATGAGTCAATGATGCTGAGCAAGATTCACCACATTTCCCAAAATATCCCAAAATGTTTGTATGATTTCTTTTAAAAGTGTATATTTGAATCATAATATCGAAGACGTGATCCAAATGTACAACCTTTTTGAGAATTGCTCTATCAGCTCATGTGGGACTGTCTGCAGATGGTCCGCTACGGAAATGCAAATCGAAAATGAAATCACGATCACCTAACGCCCACGTAGCCACCGTGACTTTGTCTCCAGGCTTCTTAATATGTGATAAATAAATATGCGAGAATTACTTGTTTTTCGGCAAAGACGAAAGCCAAACCCATGGAAAGGTGGGTGTGGGTCAATCACGTTTTTTTGTTGTTATTCTGTCCCGTCACCCAGGGGACAAAAGTGGTATAGTTTGCTAGAAGAAAATATCCTGCACGCTCTACAAACATGATTAGTGGATGACCCACCATGGAAAGACTACGTCACTGTCAAAAAATCAAAATTCATATTTTATATTCATATATGGTGACTCAGGAGAACGTAACGCAACGCGTGACATAAAAAATGTGATCGACCGATGTAGATAGAAGTATATAATCGACATGTGCTAGTGAAAATGTAGGCAAACCGAATATAGAAAATTTTTTCTTCGTCACACTTGCGTTTTCACGGTCGGTAAGAGGCATATATACCGTATAATACCGTACTTACCTCCCTAGATACACAATGTACTAAGCTACACTTATTTTTCCGCAGGTTGCAACAATAACCGCGGACACCCAACTAGTGATCGAGGGCACACAGCCCCACGCGCCGTACAACGTGACGGGCACCGCCACGGAGTTCCAAGTGACCCTGCGGTGGCAGCCGGGCTACGCTGGCGGACCGGACTACAAGCAGGACTATACCATCTGGCATCGCGAGGCGGGGTTCTCGGAGTGGACCAAAGTGCCCGTCACGCCTTCTGGGGCAACCTCGGTGAGTCATCTATGAGTAATTAACGAGTAAAATAAGGCGAAGGGAGCAGTGACAATTGACGCTGCGGCAGCCGGGGTATGCTGGTGGACCGGATTACAAGCAGGACTACACCATCTGACATCGCGAGGCGGAGTGAACTAAAGTGCCGGTCACACCTTCTGGGGCAACCTCGGTGAGTCATCTAAGTCATTTTGAGTAATTAACTAGTAATATAACGCGAAGGGAGCAGTGACAAGTGACGCTGCGGTAGCCGGGGTATGCTGGTGGACCGGATTTCAAGCAGGACTACACCATCTGGCATCGCGAGGCGGGGTTCTCGGAGTGGACTAAAGTGCCCGTCACACCTTCTGGGGCAACCTCGGTGAGTCATCTATGAGTAATTAACTAGTAAAATAACGCGAAGGGAGCAGTGACAAGTGACGCTGCGGTAGCCGGGGTATGCTGGTGGACCGGATTACAAGCAGGACTACACCATCTGGCATC
Source organism: Thaumatotibia leucotreta (assembly GCA_025490895.1). NCBI lineage: Eukaryota > Metazoa > Arthropoda > Insecta > Lepidoptera > Tortricidae > Thaumatotibia > Thaumatotibia leucotreta. The sequence goes on along the minus strand of JALPQI010003541.1, from coordinate 27,989 downwards.
GCGAGGAGGGTTCTCGGAGTGGACTAAAGTGCCCGTCACACCTTCTGGGGCAACCTCGGTGAGTCATCTAAGTCATTTTGAGTAATTAACTGGTAAAATAACGCGAAGGGAGCAGTGACAAGTGACGCTGCGGTAGCCGGGGTATGCTGGTGGACCGGACTACAAGCAGGACTACACCATCTGGCATCGCGAGGCGGGGTTCTCGGAGTGGACCAAAGTGCCGGTCACACCTTCTGGGGCAACCTCGGTGAGTCATCTAAGTTATTCCTAATTAACATGTAAAACAACGCGAAGGGACCAGTGACAAGTGACGCTGCGGTAGCCGGGGTATGCTGGTGGACCGGACTACAAGCTGGACTACACCATCTGGCATCGCGAGGCGGGGTTCTCGGAGTGGACCAAAGTGCCGGTCACGCCTTCTGGGGCAACCTCGGTGAGTCATCTAAGTCATTTTGAGTAATTAACTAGTAAAATAACGCGATGGGAGCAGTGACAAGTGACACTGCGGTGGCAGCCGGGGTACGCTGGTGGGCCGGATTACAAGCAGGATTACACCATCTGGCATCGCGAGGCGGGGTTCTCGGAGTGGACCAAAGTGCCGGTCACACCTTCTGGGGCAACCTCGGTGAGTCATCTAAGTTATTCTTCCTAATTAACATGTAAAATATCGCGAAGGGAGCAGTGACAAGTGACGCTGCGGTAGCCGGGGTATGCTGGTGGACCGGATTACAAGCAGGACTACACCATCTGGCATCGCGAGGCGGGGTTCTCGGAGTGGACCAAAGTGCCGGTCACACCTTCTGGGGCAACCTCGGTGAGTCATCTAAGTTATTCTTCCTAATTAACATGTAAAATATCGCGAAGGGAGCAGTGACAAGTGACGCTGCGGTAGCCGGGGTATGCTGGTGGACCGGATTACAAGCAGGACTACACCATCTGGCATCGCGAGGCGGGGTTCTCGGAGTGGACCAAAGTGCCCGTCACACCTTCTGGGGCTACCTAGTTGAGTCATCCAAGTCATTTTGAGTAATTAACTAGTAAAATAACGCGAAGGGAACAGTGACAATTAAGTGACGCTGCCGTGGTAGTTAGGGTAGGTACGCCGGTGGACCTTAGTACAGTCAAAGACAAAATAAGGTATACACAAAATGTTCAAAAATGAACAATGAACTCTAATTCTGTGTAATAAGAACGTCGTAACATATTTATGAGCGGATTCTTTCGATACTTATTTTTGCACTTGACTGTACAAGCAGTACACTATCTGGCATCACGTGGCGGCATTCTCTGAGTAGACCAAAGAGCCGGTCGCTACTACTGGGACTACATCGGTGAATCCCTTTTCCGATTACGCAAGAAAAGTCACACAACGCAAGAGGCACTTGTACCAACTACACTGCTTATTTGTCGATGTAGTGAGATGGACATTTTAGAAACCCTTTTATTTTTTGATCCTACCTACCTAGTTTTTCTTAACCATAATCTTTGCGGCTATTGAGCTGTGAAATCTTCTGAACTTGATATTTTTTTCGGTTACCGCGAGGATTACACATGAAATAAAACTATGAAAACGGATAAACTCGCGTAACTTCATTCCGATGTTCATCCGCAGACCACGAGCCCTGTAAAGTGTTCGAAACGTCGAAATGAAGTTTCGCGAGTTTATCCGTTTTCATAGTTTTATTCCTTCTGAACTTGATTATATACCTATTCCTACAGTTAATTACATACTACGATAACTAAATCCTTCCAACCCGTACAGGTAACAATAAACCGCCTACAACCAGGGACGACGTACGAATTCCAAGTGAACAGCAAGAACACGATCGGCGAAGGCATGATGAGCAAAGCGATCACCATCCGGACTCTCGGTAAGCTGACGCTGGTTACATTTTGTTTAAACCACGAGTTGAAGTTACAAACTTTTAAAGGGAATATTGGTAGAACTTTGGCAATTACCTATACGGCTGGGAAACCAATGTGGCGCATGGTTAAATTATATTTTTTTTTGAATTAACTAACATCAGACTCAAACAAATTTAAATATTTAGCAAACTCATTTAATTTAAGTCGATAATTGGTCGACATATTTCAGTCCAGTTTTTCAGTACACGTTGGGCTTTGGTCGCGGGTACTCCATGGTGAGGATCCTCTAAATGGATCGAAACATGTCGAGCAATATCGACTGTAATGGAAAGTTTGTATAAAATTGGCATCAAAAGACAGTACACGAAAAAACGTATGAGATAGTTGTACTTAACGTGCGCTGCAATGGGTTTTTCAGCATAACATAGTAGTTTGCAAAATGTAACTTGTACTTGTTCACAGATTTGGTTAAAGGTTCTTAAACATTGATTTCGATACGCAATTAGCACGCATTTTAATATAGTCAAAAAATTCTTGAATTTTATGTCATTTGTCACTTGGTCTCTCAAAAGGACATGGTATTGTTTCTAACTTTTCTAAGTTCCATTTCAATGGATTTTAAATATAAGTGGTAGTTGCTCTACTGCTAACTCTACATCAGAAAATATGTTTATATATAGGTAGTCCACAATTCTTAGTAGAATTAAATACGTAAAACATATATTGTAAATCGTCACATTGCAAAAGTGGCGATTTTAAAAAAAGTTTATGAAAACGCTAGCGTATCGCCATCTCTGTCTAAGACTTCGTCGGTGGAAGGGAGTTAGTAACTTGTTCCAGACGGGTTAGAGGTAGGGTTGCCAGAATTTGTTTTCAGATATGCAGTATATGTCTGTTTCAAAGATGAAAAAATAAAGTACACAGAAAAAATAAAGTATATTTGAGGGTAATAGGAGATTACCTACTAGCTATAGAAGTTTTCAATTAAGTTCGAAATAAAGTATTTTAGCGTACTTTATGTGTCTCGTAAATCGTAAACTACATATCCTCTCGTCCTGTGAGTCCTAAAGGACATATTCGATTTATGTCAAATTATGAATGAAAAGCCTGTTTAGGTCGAAGTTATACTCAAAATTATTTTGTTTTATATCAAATGTAAAACAAAGGAAAAGCGACTTTATCTTTAAATTTAGTTTTTTCAATAGCTCATACCGTCGGGTTAGAGGCAGAACCAACTATTTCCTTGAAGTTGGTTTTGACAAATCGTATTTTATGTCACTGGCATAGAACACTATTTGCCAAAAGATGTTTTACCGAAATAGTAGGTTCTATTTTAAAGACAAACGGGTCTTAATCGCGTAAACTTACGTTTAATTATATCCTGACGTTTCGGGCATAACGTTACACCCGTGGTCGCAGGCAGACTGCACGCACCTGCTGTGTCTGCCTGCGACCACGGGTGTAACGTCATGCCCGAAACGTCAGGATATAATTAAACGTAAGTTTACGCGATTAAGACCAGTTTGTCTTTAAAATATGAGTGATAATCGTGAAAGTGTAAATCAATATATAGTAGGTTAGAACCTACTATATATTGATGGGTTTAAAGGTAGACCTTTAAACCGGCGATACTGAGTATGAAGGGCAGGGCGAGGATAAAGGTAAAATACAGTAGAATAGTTAATATAACAGTCTGGCAACCCTAGTTAGAGGTGTGTTTGGTTTGGTTGTAGATGTGGGCGCCAAGCCGAAACCGGCGCCCACGCCGGCGGGCCCCCCCGACGAGAAGGTGTTCCCCACAGCACCGGAGGCTACCGGTACTCACTCACGCATGCTTTATGGATTTGTTGCTTTTGCACGCTACTAACATTAATTTGCCACACTGACGACGGTCTCTCTGATAGTTATTTATCCAAGCGCATATCATTAGTGCTCTAAAATGCGTTCAAAAACCATTGCAAATGTGTAACTACAATTATATGACTGGTGCGTAATGAGAGGCATTATACACGAGTGGTTTTACGAAACGAACCGCAGGCGAGCTTTATAATAGCATCACATGATAGTGATAACTGATAATGCCTAATTATGCACTGTCGCATACATTCATTTATTTATGCCAGCAAACAAGCAAGTTGTCGGTGTCTTATGTCACCTGTTTAAATTAAACGAAAGCACCAGGGGTATTATATTGTATGAAATTCCATTAAAACATTAGTTGTCGATTAAGCTTTGTTATAAACTGAATCCCACTAAATGCATACATTTTATCAGCCGTTTATTTGAGAAATTATAATACTGGTTTAGATAAAAATCTAAAATAACATTCTTGACGTAACCGTAGATCGCAGAACGCATCAGGCAGTGTGGCAAAGACCTGATACCTGTTACTTATACAACGAAAGCCGAATGTGATACGCTCTTGTGCCTTTCGAGGTATTCAACTGTTCATAAAGTTATATCAGATATCCTTGCCATGATCGTTGTGTAAGATATGAGTTGTTGGTGACTACTGTCAGGCAGCTACAAACATTGGTTTGGTGTCAGTTTGTTAACCCTTTTCTTGGCAAAAAGAAATCGTGCGTTCTAGCCTCCTCGCGGTTGTGTAGAGCAAAAATTATGTTTTTAATTTACTGTCTTTAGTTTAAACAATACAAAAAATGGGTCATAAAATATGTATCTTATAAGATATATTGCCAAGAAAAGGGTCATGATAAAAGCTTAATTACCTGTAATAAGAATTCATGTATGTTGTTTGTAAATGGTAATAGTATTCTTAATTTTAACTTGTCCAAACCCCAATTTTAGCTTAAACGCTACTTACCCCCGTTGCACCCCGCAACCTAACCGATATTATTCATGTGAATCCAGAGTGCTTAGCCAAGTTGCCAATCGTTAACGCTCAGTATCGTATCGTAGTTTACTCTCTGTCACTCGTTCTTATTAGTGCGACAAAGACGGTTGAACTTCGTTCACGATTTACGATTGACCGTCAGCGATTGGCACTTGGCTTCACACAGTTCCTCAGACATGACCCTTAGGTTCGAAATCTGGTCCACCTCGCAACTTAACAGTGATATTATTCATGTGAATCCAAAGTGCTTATAGCCAAGTTGCCAATCGCTAACGCTCGCTAATCGCTATCGTAATTTCCTCTCTACCTGTAACTTGTCACACATGGTTGCCCTTCGTTCACGATTCACGATTGACCATCAGCGGCATATTGGCGACGCACACAGTTCCTTAGTTTTAAGGCCTGAGTAGTCGTTCGAGCGGGTCGTCCATGTAAAGGTGCGTTCAAACCAAAAGAGCATTCGTTGTTCTATCCCCCGCTCTACGAAATCAACGAATCACGTTTCGCGTAACGATCGAATTTCGTAGAGTAGGGGGATAGAACAGAATGCTCTCTTAGTCTGCATGCACCTTTACGGAAGGCAATCCGGTAGGAATCGAGTTCTATGAACGTCTCGCCACTGATACCTGAAAATATCACCAAGTATGGGGGGTGGGGGGGTCTAGGGGTCTAAAATAGGCCAAAATCGTATGACGATCGATGGACAAGCCCTTACACTTAGATATGTTCCTTATGTAGGTCCAAAATCGGGTCCACCCCGCAACCTAACGGTGACGGAGGTGCACAACGGGTTCCTGATCACGTGGCAGGCGCCGCTGGAGCGCGCGTCGCTGGTGCAGTACTATACCATCAAGTACCGCACCGACGCGCACTGGAAGACGCTCAACCGCGGCCAGATCAGGCCTGAGGAGACCAGCTACCTTGGTAATATTGGACATTCCTTTAAGTACCTATGTCACTAGTGATGTACGACCACGGCCAGATTCTACCTGAATAGAGCATCGGCTAACTGGATAATATTGGATATTTTAGAATTATAACTAACGTGAGACTCAAACATATTAAAATATTATCGAACCGGGTTACTCACCGGGTCCGGACGAGGGCCCTCTTAATGGGTCGAAACATGTCGAGCAATCATCGACTTGAATACGTGAGTAGCCCGGTTCGATAATATTGGATATTCTTAATTTCCAGTTTTTGACGAGGTACTAGAAAGTATATCTAGTGGAATCCGCTCAACCACTGCCAGATTCAACCTGAATACACCAGCAGTTTGATAATGTTGGACATTCTTTATTTCTAACATTCAAAGTCAAAGTCAAAGTCAAATAATTCTTTATTCAAATTGGAATAGCAACAAACTCTTTTGAATCGTCTAGGTATTGAAACTACTTCCGGTTCGAAACCTACACCGCTGACCCAAGAAGAACCGGTAAGAAACTTGGCGGGAATTATTTTTTCAATCAATCATGGTACATCTTACAACTAACATGCATTAAAAAAAAAAAACATAAAAATTGATTTTAAATAAATTGAAATAGAATAATAATAACAAGAGATGTAAAGTCTCTAAAAAGTCAGAACATTTATAAGTAATAATTTATAGAGAAGTAAAGGTTTCTCTCCGAATAGGTATATAATAATAACATTATATAATGCACGTTTGGAGATGTATAAGGTCTCCAAGCGTAAATTATCGTAATTGAATGTCATGACTTTAACAAATTAATAATTAAATCCTAAATTACTCCCACGGTGTTTTATCATTCATGTAGTCTTGTGTACTATAATAAGCTTTAGATATAAGTTTACGCTTTACAAAATTCTTAAATTTATTGACTGAAAATTCAGTAACATTTACTGGAAGTTTATTATAAAATCTTACACAATTACCCATGAATGATTTCCTTATTTTATGGAGCCGAGTGGCGGGTACTGCGAGCTTATGTTTGTTTCTAGTATTAATATTATGTATGTCACAATTTTTCCTAAAATTGATAATATTTTTATGTACATACATAATATTCTCATAGATGTATTGAGAATACAATGTCATTATATTAATAACCTTAAACTTATCTCTAAGTGAGTCTCTAGGGCTCATTTTATATATCGCTCGAATAGCCCTCTTCTGCAGAACAAAAATAGTGTTAGTCTCTGAATTGGCAGCACTGCCCCATAATAAAATGCCATACGACATAATGCTATGAAAATAACTAAAATATACTAACCGAGCTGTATCGACGTCAGTTAATTGACGGATCTTGCTCACTGCAAAAGCTGCAGAACTCAGTTTATTCGAGAGATTAGATATGTGAGGACCCCACTGAAGCTTAGAGTCTAGTGTTATACCAAGAAAGACTGTACTTTCAACTATTTCCAATTCCTCACCTTTCACAAATATACTAGCCTGTTGATGCTTTACGTTACTTGTAACAAATTTAATACATTTAGTTTTTTTCTCATTCAACATTAAGTTATTCATATTAAACCAGTTTACTACTTTAGAAATAGCATTGTTTACATCATTCCAAGCTTGTTGCTGTCGTTTGACTTTAAAAATAAGTGAGGTGTCGTCTGCAAACAATACTATGTCATGGTGGGTCTCTATGAGATGTGGCAAGTCATTTATGTAGATAAGGAAAAGGAAAGGCCCCAATATAGATCCCTGTGGTACACCCGTGGAGACCAATGACCCCGGCGATCGCTGTCCATTCACATCAACCCTTTGTATTCTACCGCGTAAATAAGATTCCAGTAAATTTAATGCTGATCCTCTAACTCCATAATGGTCTAGCTTCCTGATCAATGTTTCATGACAAACGCAGTCGAAGGCCTTGGACAAATCACAGAAGATACCTAAAGCATCTCGTGATTCCTCCCAGGCATCAAATATTTGTTTAATTAATTCGACACCAGCGTCAGATGTTGAGCGCCCCCGAGTAAAACCAAATTGCTTGTTATGCATTAAATTGTTTACGTTAAAGTGCTTAATTAATTGCGATAAAACTATTTTTTCAAAAATTTTGCTAAACGTTGGTAGCACAGATATAGGTCTAAAATTAGTGGGGTCTGAAGTGCTACCGGATTTGAATAAAGGAGTTACTTTACTATGTTTCATAAGATCAGGAAACTCACCACAATCAACACAATGATTAAATATTACTACCAATTCAGGTGCTACGATTTCAATAAGGGATTTGACGACATGAACAGAGACTCCCCAGAGGTCAGAAGTTTTCTTGACATTGATGGATTTAAATGCCTTTATTACATCTGAGATTTGAATATGTTCAAAATTAAAGTCGTTACTACACATAGGGACGTTATCTCTTAATAATATAGTGGCAGACGAAGGTGATGAATTTAAATCCTTAGTTATGGAGACTGGTATATCGGTGAAAAAGTGCTCAAATTCTGTTGCTACTTCTAAACTTGACTCTATAATTTTGCCATTGATTTTTAATTTAGGATCGTGGAATCTATGCTTTGATCGACCAGTCTCCGCATTAATCACTTTCCAGGTTGATTTAATGATGTCGGAACTATTTTTAATTTTTTGGGACAAATAATCGCGCTTAGCTTTATTACAATCAATCTTAAATTTCTTAGAATATTGTTTGACGTGTTCTTTAAATTCATCACTCGTATTAAACCGCCGTTCCTCATACAATGCATTTTAGCTGTGGTCGCCTTACTGGATTTGTGTCATTAGCTAAGTCGGTCTGGAGACCCCAAGGCTGCCAGATTTGATGTGGGAAGACCAGGGTACCTTAGGGTAGCTATCATAGCGTCACGTACGGACAAAAAGTAGACGTTTTCATGGAATGCTCCTATTTAATGTGAGGTACCTAGCTCACATTGAATAGGAGTAGGTAGTAATAGAACTTGTAGGATACTTTCTTCTCGCAAAATATTCAACTGTTGTCCCTGGGTGACGTGACATAATAACAACAACGAAAAGTGATTGACCTTAAATGCAAACCGGTTTTTATTTATATGAAATTACGGTGAATAACCGGTTATATAAGTAGAATCTGGCACTTTTGTAATTCCACTTAATTTCAATCCATTATTCTCTTTCCAGTCAAGAACCTAGTAGGCGGTCGTACATACTACTTCCGCGTGCTAGCCAACTCCGCCTCCAGCTTCGAGAGCTCCGAGGAGGTGAAGTTCCCGGTGCCCGCGCGGGTGAAGCACAAGGCCATCACCGCGGGGGTGGTGGGGGGCATCCTGTTCTTCATCGTGGCCATCATCCTGTCGGTGTGCGCCGTGAAGATCTGTAATAAGAGGAAGAGACGCAAGCAGGAGAAAGGTGAGTGATGGCCGCTGCCGGCCCCGCCGCCGCGCGCACTCGCTCGCACTTACCAATTATCTACAATCTACCTAATCCAATACGTGCGGATACCTAATCCATCTCTTTAATGAATAAAAAAAAAATAATAATAATTAAATATCGCCCTCTCTGCCGCCATAATATATATAACTTCATTACCGGCCGTATAAATGTAAATATATTGTATTGTGGTCTTATTGTACCTATAGGGCCATTAGTTAGTTACTTTTAGTTAGATTGTCAACTTATTGCAGTGCCCTTACAGGGTTGTGTCGAGCCATTACCATTTTATAAGATCTTTTGTACACACAAAGCAATGATTAAATGAATACTGAATACCTATAATTTGTTCCGTGGTCAGACAGGGATTACACCAGTGGCCTATTTCACCATAATTACAAGTGTGACAATCGTAAAATATCACTGTTACTGATGTCACAGGCCGTAGGCTACGGCTACCACTTACTATCGGACGGTCCACGGTAATTTTACGTTTGCCGCCAACATAAAATTATTACTAATAACGTTATTACATCGTTAATAAACTACTTTTTATTTTCCGAAACCCGTGACAATTGTCGCAAAGTTTAGTACAATTTTCCTTAAATCTCGACATGAGGTTCAGGTTATGTCGGAATTTCCATACAATTGTCGTGTTTACAGTGACAATTGTAATTTTGCTTCGCAAAAAAGTAGTTATTTACTGCTAATTTCTTAAAGTTCCTAGACCACATTTCATGTTGGTGGCAAACAAACGCACGGCCCTTCCGATGGTAAATATTAATGTAAATTGCGACACCCTTCAGGGTTCATGTAACTTAAACTTATGTTTTGTTCATGAATGCAAATATAAACAATAAACGGTAACTGTAGCCTATAGACGCCCCAGACTTGAGAAACAGTAAATTTACAATTGTAGCACTTGTCGTCGTGGTAAAATTGGGGCCACTATGATCTCATAAATATGATTCAGTTTAGGTTCGGCTTGTCAGTTTTTGACAGTTATTGTATGAAACTGACACGCGATTGAGATTAGGTCCTAAACTGAATCGCATTGGTAGATCGTGGTAGCCCCCCATTAGCCGTATCATAAGCTGCCAAGTACCTAAAGGATTATTAAAAAACGTTAATTGCAGTCAAGTTTGTAACGACAATTAATACATTTGAATAAAACCTCGATTTCCGTTATGAGGAATGATACTTTGAAAACCAGAATGTTCCGAGTATCTCTGTTACGATTTAACTTTGATCATATAGGTAGTAAAGAATAAGTCTTCAATTTACTATTTACTTAGTAATTGTTTGGATATTAGGTATATTTAAAAGACAAAAAAAATAACCAGGGTGCTTAGACAAGTTGCCAATCGCTAACGCTTAATCGTCAATCGTAAACGAATGGCAGCTTCTGTCTTTGTCGCACTAATTTGAAAGAATGACAGAGATGGAAAACTACGATACGCTACTAAGCGTTAGCAATTGGCAACTTGGCTAAGCATCCTGATGACACAAAAGTGGTATTTGTTAGCGCAGAATTTATTGACCGCCAAACTATTACAAAGTAAGTGCGAGCGAGGAATAAAGCGCAAAAGCAGTCTCAAATAACTTGACTAGGAGACTGCAATCACTAACTTGCCATATTGTCGGTGAAGCATCGTGCCATCCATCTAACATCTCACGCATGCTGCCGCCTTCTTATGTTCTCAATATTTTTGGTAATTTTACGAATCCAAATCGCATGCTTTATGAGCCTATTATTGTTTACATTAAAATGTTATAAATGCCTTGGCTATGTACAGATAAAGGAGATAAATGCGAAATAATTTACACCTTTTTTCATGAATTTGATATCAAACTAAGTAGTTGAATAAAATAAATTGCATGGATTTTAAGTGGTCCCCTAACTCCGCATATAGCCAAATTGTAACCATTTTTTAATACATCAATATATTAAGTGGCACACATGATCACGTTTACTTATAAATCAGTTATAATAAATAATAACATGTGTATTTTACAATTATAACGTGAGACTCAAACATATTGAAATATTATCGAACCGGGTTACTCACGTATTTAAGTCGCGTACGCGTCGGACTATGGCCGAGGGTGCTCTGGACGAGGACCCTCTTAATGGGTCGAAACATGTCGAGCAATCAACAAGTGAATACGTGAGTAACCCGGTTCGATAATATTGTTATATGTGTATTTTACCTTTAATACAAATGTCTGCTACTTTGTATATATGTATATTGCTATAAGATCTGATCGTCAAGATTCCGACCTTGCTTACAAAATTTGTCCTTTGTTAAGAAAATTATTTTCCGTTTGCCTATGTGCCGACTACAGCACTATTCAAACAATTTTAATTATTTCAATTTATTTGACTAAAGCACTGTATAAGAAAAGCTGTTTATGCTGCGACCATAATATAACATGGACGTCCAACGCCAGCTCAGAAATGCCCTCAAAAACAATTGTTCAATTATTGTGCCAAGATGGGCAGAACATAACGCTTTTCTTAACACCGCGCATATTTCGGCGCAACAATTTTGACAAATGTTTATAGAATATTGCCAATCAAAACTTTGATGGACCAATCACAACTATTTTTAAATGGCGGTTTAAGTTTTTATAGGTTGACATTGAAATTCATTGCCGTAATGCATTGAAGAGGGGCGACACTGGTCAACTAAAATTCAGGACCGTTTTTGAAAGGCAATTTAGTATGGCGTACGGCTTCTATGTTTTATTTGTTCGTAGTGTTTATGGTATCATTCCTGGGACCTATTTCATGTAGCAAATTATTCTACGCAGTAATGCATCAGCAATATGTTGACGTACACTCAACCACGAGTAAGTTGTTGGATTAACACTTCTCCATACAAAATGTATGGTTGATAACTTTGATAAGACAATACATGAGATTGATTCCAGATTGTGGACTGCAATTATTAATTACTAACCATTAAGTCATGTCGCTTTCCATTAATGTGGGTATCATTGCACCGAGATGGAAGTTCACGGCTGTCTGATATCCTGAGCGCGTCTAAGACAATCAGAAATAAAATATGAATCTCGTGAACTGGTATTGTAAATGCCAGCGTCTGAAATTTCTGTTCGAGCGATTGCTTGGGCGCCAAAACGTCAAATCACATCCGAAACTGTTATCTACTTGATTGTTTAATAAATAAAATTTTATTTCCTTTCGTTTCTTATTCATTTCAAATTATTGACAACCTTAAATAACACAGTAGAGGCAACGGTATTTTTAATGAAAGCACTTGAAATGCCAATTCACGTACCAAGCGCTAAAAGTGTTACTGAAGTTTAAGAGTTCAATATAAATATTATGACTTTTATTGCCTTGGCGTTAAAGACTAATTATTTACCTACTTCTAAATAATGTCGTGTATCAACACCTAAACAATTACTTCTGTAGTGATGCCGTGTTACAGGCTACAGAGGTGTATTGTCCATTGTATTGGACTTCTAAACTAGCCAAACTGTAAAACAATACGAGTATTGCATCACTAAAATATTATCTCGCTTAAATAAAATTATATCACTGTAAAAACTTTTAGTGATAATTAATTGAGACGCACAAATCGCATTTACCAATTTGACGCCGATGGACAAAAACATTCAGAAAAATGTAATGTATTTTTTTCTGAGAAGTTACATTTTGGTGTCCGACATCTACGAACTCCATCTCGCTCTCGCTTTCACGTTGACAATATGGTGGGGGTGACGGTGGCGGGGCCGGTCCGACACGGGCACGACACGGGACGCCGACGCTACGTTAACGTTCAGAAATCATCCGCTTGCAGCATACAACATGGTAGCGGCGCGACTCACCGATCTGCGAGCCCATGACAGCACTCAAGTGCCTTTTAAGAAGTGAGTATTAAAGATATTTTTAATAAGTTTTTGAGGGTTAGTTCAACTCTTTCCTTCCCTCTCTCGAGTCTATAAATTGCCCTAATAAGTATACCTACAGCCCTATCCTGTCTATGAATCCTGTCTATGCTGCTATTTATATGCACCCTGTTTCTTTCTATACATGGCCTTACCATTCCCAGAGTGCCCATCAACCACTAGCATCTATGTTATACAGCCAGGGCCCTAGAAGATGGATCTTTGGAATTCAGTGTCGTCAACCCTACTATTATGGTGGGTTGCACCACTCTGCCAGTGACCGTTAAATTTAATCATCCGCTAAACTTTATTGTACCTATAGGAAGTGCCATATGAATCTCTTGTGTAAAGTTGCTCAGTCTAAATTTCTGTGGTTGTATACCAACCTTAACTCAACAATTGTTTTTTTTTGTTTCTGCTGCGCTAACTCAAAAAGGAAGTCAGGTTAGTTTCAAAGTGTGAATAAAAATTATATGAATTCTTAAGTTTTTTTATTGTTAAACCATTGTATATAACTGCAACTAATTATGCCCAAGAAGCGGGGTTTTTACCGTCCTACTTAAATATATGGAATTTCAAAGCATGTCCTTCGAATAAATTAAAATTGATAGTGCACACAGGGCATTGAACTTAGAAGCAGTCCATAGCCGCACATATAGTGCTGGAACTTTTTCGCAGCTTCAGGCAAAAAGGCACTTTAAATAAAGCACGGCATTACGATTACAGATTTAGTGAACGCGGAATATCGAGTTTAGTGCAGTGTCTGCGGCTGACGGCCAATTGGGTGTGGCCCGCGTCGCGCTGCGGCGGCGGCTCGCGCGGCTACTGGGCGCCGTCGCCGGCCTCGCCGGCCTCGCTGGCCTCCGCCGCCTCGGCCTCGCTGGCCTCGCTGGCGCCCTCGTCCTCCGACGACGGCGGCTTCCTGCCGCGCCCGCGCGTCGCCGCGCCGCCGCCCTTCCGCGCCTCCTCGCCCGCCGCCTGGCCGCCCTGGCCGCCCTGGCCCCCCTGGGCGGCCGCCTGGGCGCCCTGGTCGCCGCTCCACGTGTCCGACCTCAGCTCCGTGCCGTTCCCCAGCTCCGGCGAGGGCTCGTTCCCGACGCCGCCGTCGCCGTTCCGCCGCGGCCGCGCCGGGCCGGCCGCGCGCCGCCACCGCCCGCCGCCGCACGAAGCCTCACCCGAAAGCCGCTCGTCTTCCAGCGGCTTCGGCAGTAAGAACGCGTCCTCCGCGCTGAACCGCAGCAGCCGCGCCGGCAGCCTCGCCGAGTGGCGGCCGCCGCCGTACCGGCCGCCGCCGCCGGCGCCGGCGCCGCGTCCCGGCTCGGCGGCCGACGCGGGCTCGGTGGACGTGCACTACGAGTGGGACCGCGCCACGCGGTCGCCGACGCCGTCGACGCCGGAGCGGCGGCCGCGCGCGCGCGACGACGTGGAGGCGAGGGTGCGCGCCATGAAGGAGGAGTTCTTGGAGTTCCGCAAGCGGCAGGCGCTGCGGCGGCGCTCGCCGGAGCCGCCGCTGTCTCCGCTGGCGCTGTCGCCTCTAGCGCTGTACCCGCTGTCGCCGCTGACGCCACTAGCGCCGCCGCGGCCGGCGCCGGCCGAGAGCGTCTGCTGACGTAGCACGAACACACGTAGAAACTTCCTTTTTCGACTCGGACGCCGAGCCGGATATAAAGAATGGGCCCGGTCACGATTCTTCCGACGGTTCCGCCTCGATAGCGATCGCGGCCCGAGGTTCACTCGTTCGAGGGGCGTTCCGAGATAGATACGGTTATGATTTCATACGTTCGTATTATTACGTAGAGTGAAGATCCCACCTCGGCCCCGGCGCGGGGCCCTAGATGTCTAACGATAGCTCTTAGGAAACGACGACTCCAGTCTCTTGAAGCGAACGACTGCTATGATTAAAGTACATATGTAGAAAGTGGATGCCGTGGCGCCTCGCGTTTGCCCTGCCCGCTCGCGTTTATCAAAAATCGTCAATTATTTTTCTAAATATTTCATATCTGTAGACATAATTTTACGTTTTGAAAACACAAGGGACTTGCGTTTCCGGCTGAAATTCTCTGGTTATAGGAATATTACAGACTCGGCGCGTGGAGCAGGGCGCGCAGCGTCCGCCTAAACGCTTTAGGTATGGGCGGGTAGCATCCACGACACCGCTCATACCAACATTATATTGTAGTTATTATTGTAACGGAGGATAGACAGCGTTACAGGCGAGCGGCCGCGGCCCCGCCGCGAGCGATCGCGGCCGCTCCTCTATAACATATGAACAAAGTAATATTAAGTAGATTTTTAGTCGTAACGTTCGAAAGTTGCAAATTAAACTATGTTTCGTATTCTCAAATTTATAATTTTTTCAAGTACAAATTTATTGATTCTATTATTTATGTACCTACGTTATATAATTTTTAAACTCTGTACATATGTAAAATAACATAAGTAGATATTATACTTGTCTTGTACACTTATTTATTTGTACGGTAAGGTTGCCTGAGGCCGCGGAGGCCGGAGACGAGCGGGTATTGAAGTCCAGTCAATTGATTTATATATTCTCCGTATCCCGTCGGACCCTCGTCCGACCGCAACACGAGGCATCGTAATGATATCGGTTCCTGGAGCGATCCCACCTATAGTTGACCAGTCATAGCCAAGACTGTTTAGAGTTACGTTTGTTATTAGTTAATTCCTATCGAAGAATCTTTGTTATGATTTCGCATAATGCACACTATCTGTAGATCTTGTAATGCAGACGTTTTGTTAATGATACGAATTTCGTATTAAGGACCTCCTAATAAATAAGAATAAAAATGTACGCTTTAAAGAAATTGACATAAAATAACTCGTAATGTAATAGATAGGTAGTTACAATAAGGTGTAGTTATGTATATGCGTGCATGGAGCGTCTTGTGAGGATCACGCGCGGTGCCGGCGTCCGCGGTCCGCGTCGGGTCGGACCCGAGCCGAGCGCACCCGAGCCGTGTCGACCCGAGCTGGGAACACCCGAGTCGTGTCGACCCGACCCGAGCCGGGCCGGACCCGAGCGGGCCGCGAACGAGCCGGCGCCGAATGACGCATCATTAGTTCACTGCCGATGACGACTTAGAATGTAAGATACGTATAACGACACTCGGTAGAAGTTCTTTTTTTATTTTCTTACATGGTTCGATAGGTAACCCCAGCCATAGCGATACACTTAGAGTAATAGAGTCGACAATTTGTGCATTAAATTAATCCACGATCAAAATAATTAATGATATGTTAAAAAGTGCTCAATTTTTTCGACTGACCAACTGTAATATTATTGATAACATTTTGAGTCACGATGTATGTATTTAGCACGAATTTATGGAGCGACGTAGGTTCATATTGTTCGCGGCGATATTTACGCGATGTACGTACCTAGGAGAAGGATAGATGTAATATTTCGAATCGCCGTAAATTCAGGGCAATGCCTAGTTTCACGTGATGTAAATTCAATTATTTACCGCATGACGAACCTACCGCACGCGGTCACGAGTAGCTATTCTTTTAGGTATTACACAACACATAGATACAGTTCACTACACGCCCTCGAATAGTTTTTTTTATCTTGTTCTAACTTTGATTCGCCTAACCGACTTTATTCGGAGACAACAGATAGATATAATGAACTCACACGTTAGACAAAAGCTGTCTTTGCCTATACTCGTCTGACACTTTTAATACTATTTATAATTCAATTACTTCGGCATTCGTACGACGGTCGCCAATGGCGTATGTATGATTGCTTGATTATTTCTTATACATACACGTAATAAATATACCTAGATATAGCTCAAAAACCATGTGATATCTAGTCTTTTCCATTAAATCCCTATTATGACCTTAATTTGTTTACATTTAATATGGTATCGACGTACTCCTACTTTATTTCTCGAAGGCCTACTTACACGTATGTGTGTAACATTATGTATAGTCAGATATTTACGACCGATAAGCGACAAGTGTTATCTCTAGGTACCGCTGTTGGGGCACTAAACTTATCTACTAACGCAGAGCACACAACTTCAAGACTTACTTATTATTTTTTATTAAAAACTTATAGCGATGTCACGAGGTAGTATTTCGAAGCATAACCTAAAGTCATTCGATATTTCTATAGACTAAAATGAAAAAGATAGCAATATATTAGACTAATGTATCTAAATCGTATATATCGGTTTATATAAAGACAGTAATCTTACTGCGTGCCCATTGGCAAATGTAACGCGGAGAAAAGAGGGGCACCCCAAACGTAATAAATAAAGAATTAAGGCATTTGCACGATACCTCAGCACAATACATGATAAATAATACTCTATTATTCAAAATATCATTCCAACAGCACGAAATTATGATAGGTATACTCCAACAAACCACAATATAAGTATAAGAACGAGTGGAAACATCTACTTGCACAAGCCACCTTTTTATAACTCGATCGAAATAAACATTATTTTGGTTTTAGAATATTTTTAGTTCGTAAGTGTTGAGATCATGTGTTTACTGTGTAAGCACAAAAAGGATTCAATTCAAAAATAAAAAATACAATAACGTTGCTATAATTATTTTTTTGTATCATTTACTCCTTGACACCCAACCTTCTGAGGTACCTATTTCCGAGGAGCTTATTTCACGGTCCTCGGTTCATTATCGTCGTTTCAGTCGAGAATGGTGATTGGTGAGTATGAAAGTCCTCTCAAACGAATTTAATAGTATGAGTAGAGTATTATTTGTGAGGGTCTAAGGACTCTGGTGCTTATACCTAATAGCGCATCTTTTATTAGACAAGTAATTAAAACGAACGAACTATCTGCTTCCGAGCTGTTCCTGCTGTAGGTAGATAACATATCGCAAAAGTATGAATATTTGCATAATTACACGATCTTGCTCATTTTTAACGACTTGCCATTTTTAACTGGAGCGTAGGTATACTGGCAAATTTTTAAGTAAGTGGCTTAAAAATTTGCCAGTATACCTATGCTTGAATGGGGGACTTTACCATCAGTTACCACAATGGGCGACATTATCGCGCTGGTGTCTTCACTGATCAGTCTGGTGTTTCTGTGTGGCAAGTATTTTTCCGGGTGTAAACAATTAGATATGGATGGCACGGCTGTGTTTTTGAAAAATAATAGTATATATCATCAATCATCACGCTCCATTCTAAATCATACCTATAGGGTCAAAGTTAGGTAAGCGAAAGAGCACGGAAACGTGTTCTCATGTTGGGTAAATTGACTACGAAATCATCATCATCATCATCATATCAGCCGAAAGACGTCCACTGCCGAACATAGGCCTCCCCCAAAGATTGCCACAATGACCGGACTACGAAATACTAAATACGTAAATGTACCTGGCGCTCAGATTAATACATAACATAATCGTTTATCTATTAATAAAGAATAGCAAAGTGATTCAAATAGGAATTATGCCCGTCACATACATATATACATACATATTTTCGATCGGGTTTTTGAATAATGACCAGAGATCGGTTTTTTGGGTTCCTCCTAGCGGGATTTCGCTTATAAAAAAATTACGGGTATGACTATAACATTTTTTTAACAGTATTGTATATTGTAATTATTGTATTATACACACCAGAGCATACTTTATGAAACAGAAATATGGCAATATCATTAAATTTATTTTTCAAGTTACTATAGGATACCCGCCGGGAGAATCCAAAAAACCGATCACTTGAATTTGAATTTGTATATCTAGTCAAATGAGGAGTCTGCTCAAAAAAGCTTGGGTACATTTACTTAGGTAGTGCACGGGATTAAGGCGACTGGCACGCCAATACATCTCATATTATTTATGAAATGATAGGCTCCAATTTTTTTATGGCAAGCGAGCAGTCGTATCGCCTGATGATAAGCGATCACCGTCGCCCATTGGAGACCCGCAACACCCTAGGGTATTACATGTGCATTGCCGGTTTTTATTAAGATGGGCATAAGTAGCGCACTACGACAAATAATTCCAGAGTTAAGCTGCTAAAATTTAGTTTAATTGCAAAAGAGCATGATTGATTTTGCCTACATGCAGTTCTGACAGCCGTCCGGTCCGACGACGGATACGGCACGCAGTGGCTGGACTACTTCGACAGCAAATCCAACCAGCATCGGATGAACTTCTCCGTGTTGCCGGCAGACGATGAGGGGTGGAAAAACGGACGCGTATATTTTTATCTCTACACCAGGTTTGTTATTTAAACGTTTTTTTGCGTTAGGCGTTTAATATGAAAAGGATCAATGTGTGTGGCCCCGAAAATCAATGCTAAATCTTACCTATATAATAAGTTAATAACGTCATTGTTCAAAAACTGAAAAACTACTCTTGCTGCCGGCTAGATTCTGTATCTACAACCAGGGCCGGATTTAGCCAGGGGGCCTCCACTCCCCGAAGCCTCTCAACCTCTAAATCCGGCCGTGTCTACAACTACAGATACATGAGATAGTAATCTCTTAGAATATTAGGTAACGAATATGATCATGATCAAAATGAGCTCTTCGCAGCATGACGCAGATTTCTCCCACTACCTTTTGACGGGCACAGTCGGCCATAGACTACGGAAAATTTCCACTGGCCCACAGCTTTGCCAATGCAGTTGGAACTTACGCAAGGCGCCGTAAAGTTTGGCTTCAGTTAAAAATCACGATTGTCCGGAGTCAGTGTCACGACATATACTTTCGCCTCTTGGCTGTCAATCGGTGAACCAGGGAACCTAGTTATACCGTTAATTATTTTATCTTAAAACGAGTACAGGAATTAACTTACGTACAGTCAACCAATTGGAACCCTAGGCCGTTCAAGAACTATGGCAAAGTAACGCTACAAATCAAATTGAAAAACATCTCTCAGTACTTGTCATTTAGACATGGTTCTTAGAGTAGGTTAAGAGTTCCAATTCAGGTTCACCGAAAAGATGATAATCCTACCAGAATCTAACAAAATTTGGCTGTTCTACTTTTTTCTTTGTCTAAGGAACAACTCAAACGAACCAGAAACTTTACGAATACCACCAAAAGATGGTCGAATGGAGAGCAAGTATTTCAGCGCATCGAGAAACACAAAAGCACTGACTCACGGTTGGTTATCGAGTGGCGACGAAGCCTGGCTACAGAACCAAAAGACTTATTACTTGGAGAGGGAGGACGTGAACGTGATAGTGGTGGATTGGAGTAGCTTGGCTGACAACCCTGTGTACCCTTGGCCGGCCTCATGCACGCGCTTCGTGGGCAAAAGGCTGGCCAAATTACTAGAGTCCATAGTAGACTCCTTCAATACTACGGGTGACCAAATGCATTTGATCGGACACAGCTTAGGAGCGCATGTGATGGGACATGCTGGCAAGTTCTTCAATAAAACGATATTCAGAATCACTGGTAAGAGTCATTTTAAGATCTTATTAGCCCTTCGTATAATAAATACTAAAGCCTAACCCCCTTATTCATAAACGTCTGCTAACTTAACAATTGTTTGTCCCTTTTGCTCTTATAGACACATTCATCATCATCATCATCATCAGCCTATGATAGTCCACTGCTGGACTTAGGCCTCACCTATTAACTATGTGTATAAACGCATTAGGAGGTAAATGCCCATAATCGCCATGCTGGGCAAGCGGATTGGCGATCGCAGTAATGTGTCCACTATGATGACGCTGCTGCGCTTCATCAATATTTATCAAATAGTGGTCAGTGACACTTCAATCCCTTAGTCGACTCTTACGACACCCGCAGGAGGAGTTGGGGTGGTGACAAATGTATTCTTACTGCCGTCACCAGGGACAACCAATTATTAGCGGCTTGTTAAGTTAGTAGACGTTTATGAATAAGGGGGTAACCGTTGGGTTAGAAGTGTGAAATATTGTGATTGGAAGGGGGAAATTGAGATTTTACAAGTGGGGTCTCTTCTAGGTCTAGACCCCGCCAGGCCGTTATTCGAACTTCCCGAAATGCCCGACGACTGCCGCCTAGACAAGACCGACGCGGCGTTCGTGGACATAATCCATACGGCGGGCGGGACGTACGGCTATCAGGACAGCCATGGGCATGTGGACTATTACCCAAACGGAGGCAAGGCGTCGCAGCCTGGCTGCAATGGGCCCCTCAATAAGGCAGGTAAAGTCTGACTTATGAATCACGTTTTTTGACATCCGTCTCTGAAGGACCTTTCAACAGTCCTCTAACTTTTTATGAATACGGCTGTAAGCTACTGGAACACTTTAGGCTCGGAGAATGAGACATGCATGAAGTAAAACCCATGAGGACACGAGAGTTCAAATAACACGTTGCGGATTGCACACTAAGTAAAAGAACTGCATCATAATCTTTTACTTTTATTCTCCTTTTTTTAATCTTATTCTCCTAACCTAAGTAGTGTACTAGTCGTGGATAAACATCGGGATAGGTGAAATTTAATAAACTTGTTGAAACAACCCCTCTAGGCTGCGTAGTCGGTGCTCTTCTAGATTACCTATTACATAGGTATGATATTAGGAAAGAGACACCTACGAAGCTATGTATCTACTGCGGATCTCAGAAATAACTATAGTTTCAGTCACCCAAAGGTGCTCTCAATGTTAAGCGTTTAAGCGTAAAAAAATCGACAACGTACGGGTTGTCAAATTTGTTAAGCTCAAGATCGCATATTTATCGCTCTCGCCTCGGGTTCGGGCCTCAAACTTATGCAATTAGTACCTACCTAATTTAATGTCCTTAAGCTGTAACGTACAGTCAACCAAACCCTGGGCCACTAGGGAACCATGCCAAAGTGACGCTATAAATCTAATTCTAAGTAATCTCCTACTACTTGTCATTTTGACAAGGTTCTAGTGGCCTATTAGGGTTCCAATCAGGCGCGGATCCAGGAGGGGGCAATAGGGCATTTGCCCCCCCCCCCCCCCCCCCCTGAACGAAGTCCTGGATCCGCGCCTGGTTCCAATTGGTTGAGCGTCGGGGGTAGGTACGCTTAATAAATATAATATATGGATATATGGATTTCTTTTGAGATACGGACTTCCGCTTATATAGCAAAATACAAGCGTTTGATAAATATACCCCTAGTCGTTTTAACCTCGTAAGACCCAATGAACATAGTTGTAATCCAATTTGAAACTTTCATGGACCAATTAAAGTAGATTTTCTTTTGTTTCATTGCTTTTTGAGACAAACTCAATTCTTACCAATTTACGTACATATAGAACAAGGTTCAAATTAAAAACTGGAAATCAACTACGGGTCTTACGAGGTTAAGTTTAACGGTCCCTACTGCTAAATACCATCAACACTTCAGATTCGTGCAGCCACGGCAGGTCCACGGAATACTTCTCGGAATCGCTACAAGGCGGCAAGCCGTTCATGTCGTACCCGTGCGAAAGCTACCAAGCCTTCAACGACGGCGAGTGCAAGACCAACTCTTCTCAAATGGGCGAACCGGCGGACCCTAGCGCTCGCGGCTCTTACTATCTGCACACGAGGAACGAGTCTAAATACGCGATGGGAGATGAATACTGAACTGTTTATCTACATCCATATCATAAATTCCCTATAATATTTAAGTATCTATCGGTGGTACTGGTATCATAATTAACATTAAAGTTCACTGTACTTTAATACAATACCGGATACATAAAATATTTTTCACAATATGTTTATTTTTGTGGCAGCAAATTATTGGTCACGGTTGTAGCGGCGTCCCGGATTTCTGGTGGTGTTTCACACATTTCACATCACTGTCTTCGTCGTCATTTTTTCAGTGTAAATATTTCACAACGAACTCGATAATATTTAAGTTTCAAGTCAACAGTCCAAAAAAGTTGGATGTTTGAAACAATTGAAACAAAACAAATGACTAACATTAGTTTATTTAAATTCATAGACAAGGTAAGGTCTGAAGACCGATTCTCAATATTCGAGATTTAGAAGAATGTATGGAATATGAATTTTAATGTGAATGAAATTACAAATCGATTAATTCGATAATCGAAATTAAGGTGCGATTTTTCTTTTTGACAGAATGTTCGAAAGGGTTTAGCAGCCTTACCGAACAAGAGGTGCCTTTCCCCACGGATGAGGTCAATATTTTAGGTGGTGTACTAGCAGGACCTAAGAATACTCCATGCTTAATATCAGCTCTAGATCTTCTTTTGTTTCAGAGTTATTCAAGATAATGTAAAATATACAGGGTGCCGTTGAAAGTGGCATATTTCGTAAACTGTTCAAGTTAGATCAACCGAACAAAATTGTGTTTGATAACAATAAAATAAACTACAAAATGCATATTTTTAACCTGCATCTTGTCCTTATTTTTCATAATAAAAAAAGGTTTCTTGTTTTTTTTTCCATATTTTTTTTTATTTCACGCGGAGGTACACCTACAAAAAAAATATGCATACATAGCCACTAATGTCCACTGTATACATAAATAAAAATATTTCCGTAAATCATCGTGCGTCATGCCAAAAAAAAATTTTTTTCAGAAGTAGTCGTTACTGGCATACAAATAAAGTACCAGTGCAGTGTGAACATAAGTTAGTGTGTAGGTATACAATCTCTCGACACTTACCGCACAAAATATCATTGACGTAAATTGACTTATTAGTACATTTGCTTTCTAAAAGAGAGATAAACATTTGACACATAGTATTAAATAATAAATATCTTGGGACATCTTACACAAATCGACCTAGTCGCACGGTAAGCTCAATTAAAGCTTGTGATGTGGATACCAGGCGACGATATATATAGTAATAGATAGATACATACAGATACTTAAATACATAGACAGCCATGACCAAGGAACAAACATTTGTGATAAATAAATACACAAAGAATGCCCTCGCCGGGATTCGAACCCGGAACCCCCAGCTTCGTAGGCAGGGTCACTACCAACCAACTAGGCTACGGAGGCTGACAATTGTTTTCGACATTTGATTTGTTGCATTTTCTGTTGGAAAATGGAAAAAATTAAGTGTAAGTCTTGTGAAAAAACGTTAAAAAATATATGTGGAAAGAAAAAATGCATACAAACTGGACAATAGGCTGATTTATATAGCAAATGCACTAATAAGTCAATATACGTCAATGATATTTTGTGCGGTAAGTGTAGAGAGATTGTATACCTACACACTGACTTATGTTCACACTGCACTGGTACTTTATTTGTATGCCAGTAACGACTACTTCTAAAAAAAATTTTTTTTTGGCATGACGCACGATGATTTACGGAAATATTTTTATTTATGTATACAGTGGACATTAGTGGCTATGTATGCATATTTTTTTTGTAGGTGTACCTCCGCGTGAAATAAAAAAAAATATGGAAAAAAAAAACAAGAAACCTTTTTTTATTATGAAAAATAAGGACAAGATGCAGGTTAAAAATATGCATTTTGTAGTTTATTTTATTGTTATCAAACACAATTTTGTTTGGTTGATCTAACTTGAACAGTTTACGAAATATGCCACTTTCAACGGCACCCTGTATATTTTACATTATCTTGAATAACTCTGAAACAAAAGAAGATCTAGAGCTGATATTAAGCATGGAGTATTCTTAGGTCCTGCTAGTACACCACCTAAAATATTGACCTCATCCGTGGGGAAAGGCACCTCTTGTTCGGTAAGGCTGCTAAACCCTTTAATTGTGATTCGGTTGCCGATATCGTAAAGTAAAAATTATGATACACCCACAGATACAGAATTCTTAAAGTAGGCTATTTGCTTACTGCCGCTAAACATATTGTAGACAACTTATGATATGGATGTAGATAAAACTTATTATATGCATGTAGATAAATAACAATATTGCAACTAATAATTAGGTGCAATAAGTTCGCCCTTTCTTCATGTGAATTTCAAATCATTCATAAATCATTCTAATTACGGATTTGATCTTACAAAAGTGGATCGGGAACTCTTCTAAACAAATAAACTGTCAACCATATATATAACCATATAAAAGTGAGTTTCTACTTTGTTGTTAGTGACATAGATTATAGTTTATTTGCTTGGAAGAGTAGTCAGACTCCACGCTTTTTTGTGTTATAATTAAATAAAACAAAATTGACATATCAAAATTGTATTGAAGAAAAAAGTATCACAGTCACATATCAAAGTAATACAACACATACAAAAATAAATCGAATTAACAAACATAACAAAATCAGTCAAAGTTTTTCTTTACAAATTAATGTTCTAATCAAAATGCTAATTTTGTGGAAATGCAACTCTCCTCACCTGTAACAACAGAAACTATTATTAATACTGAGTTCGACGGCAAATATGTTCAATGAAACACAAAATTATGTCAGAACAATACGTGAGATAATAATGCTTCATTATGCATCAGTCGGGAAAAGAAGACAAAAAAATAGGATCATCATTTTTAAGTTATTACATTAAGATATGCCATGTGCTCGTTTGCCATCAACATAAAAATATTACTAATAACGTTATTAAATCGTTAATAAACTACTTTTTATTTTCCGAAACCCGTGACAATTGTCGCAAGTTAGTACAATCATTCAATCTTGACATGAGGCTCAGCATATGTCGGAACTTCGCTACAATTGTCGTGTTTTTTGTGACAATTGTAATTTTGCTTCGTAAAAAAGTAGTTATTTACTGCTGATTTATTAAAGTTCCTGCACTACATTGTATGTTGGTGGCAAACAAACGCACGGCCCTTCCGATGGTAAACGGTAACTGTAGCCTATAGACGCCCCAAATTGGATAAACAATAAATTTACAATTGTAGCACTTGTCAATGTGGTGAAATTGGGGCCTGGTCGACCCAATTTGGCGATAGTTGTGGAAACTGATTAGGTTTTTTTGTATATATTTATGTTATAATAAACATAACAATAAAGACGCTATTAACTGTGTTTCATTTATTAATATCTATAGACAATAAATGCATCTATAACTCACCTTATAATAAATACAGCATCCAGAAACTTGGCTGTATTGAGATAATTACAATAATGTACTACAAAAATATACTCTCTGCAAAAACTACATGAATGTGACATATAATGATTCGAAAATGTCTATGGAAAAACATGTTTCCATAAATATTACCTTGTCCCACAAATGTGAGCTATAATTTAACTATTGAATGTAACTGGTGGTGTTCAAAGCACATTAAATTTGCTCTATAAGGTTATTACTTTTATACAGTAACAATCACTTATTCAGTATTGTATGGCTACTAAAAACAAAATCGAGTAAGTATACATTAAATAGTCGTAAACAATTGTTTTACTCATTAAGCTTAACAAGTCATTAAAAGTTAATATTTTCACACATTAATCATTTGTATGTTTGATTGAAAATACTGATCGATCAGTCTTGCGATGTTTAACTTGAGGACAATATTGTGAAAAGAGAAAACTTATACCGATGTAGTGCATAATCGTTTGCCTTCGTATTTTCACGGAAATGTTTAAAATCAACTACTGTCACAATGAACTTCAATATCCATTGCACTGAAGTTAATTGAGACAGAAATATATATTTGAACGCTTCCGTGAAAATATGATGGCGAAAGATTAGCATTACATTTGTACAACATTTTGTGATGTATATCCAGCAATAATGCTAAGCTAACTGTACTGTACTGTGTACTAATAACATAACTATGGAATGGGCCCCTGTCACCTAGACAGCTAACTAATTGTTCAAAAGCTATATGAGAATGAGAGTTGTGTAGATCTAATCTATTCTTCATCCGATGATCTTCCGCGGTCCTAAGCTCCGTCCATCCTGAAACCAGTTTAGGTTAAGTTATTGTGGAATAAGTATTAGCGTTCATTGATTATTACAATAATTAGCATCAGAATCAAATTGTATGCGTCATTATGCATCCGTCGGGAAAAGAAGACAAAATAAATTCATATCATCATAAATATCATTATATAATAATAAATTAGACAAGAGTAACCTTTTACACGTCAACGACGTACATATAAAGTTCAACGCCAAAGACTAATAAATTGTGATGTTATCTAGGCAAAGGAACCACATTGTCGATAGCGCTTATGGCGTTATGTTCGTACACAACGCAGCGAGACTTGAGTCCCATCGACAATATCCCTTCAATCGCCTTTACCCCAGATAACATCATAATTCATGCTTATTATATTTTGGTAATGCGGCGTGGGAGTATTTCATACATAAACCTTTTTGGCATGACGTCAAAAAGGTTCATATTACTAGAAAATTTAATGATTATAGTATTTATTGTTAAGGAGGTCATGAGTTTAAAAAATACCTTGAACAATTTCCGAGCGTCGCTGGAACCCGGTATGGTTAAAGCAAAGATAATTTCATGTCTGACCTGAAAAAAAAAGCACTATGTAGAAACAGTACAACATTGAATCGGGAATAAATAATTACTTTGAACATCAGAATAAAATATTATGCGTCATTATAAATCCGTCGGGAAAAGAAGACAAAAAATGAATATATCATCATGATAAACAGAGATAACATTATATAAGATTTATGATTCAAATTTCATATCACAGCTGGTTATTTGTATACTAACTTTAGTTAATAAAATAACATTAAATAAATGTTAATTATGATATTAATTACCTTTTGATTTAAACTTGTCATCTAGCTGAATACGGATACCTGTAAATACAACATTCAATATTAGCGAATAATAATAAAAAATAATGGACCTGAAACGAAATACAAATTAAAATTTCAAAAATATACCAAAAACATGTTTTGAATAATTCTTGGATTAGTGATAAACCTGTATCGGAAACATAACATTATCGGTGTATGACGAATTATTTAATATGACACTTTAATACTTTTGTTGGTAATATTATAATAGTTTCGACAAAACATGTATTAATAATAAGTCTCTGTTAAATCGCCTGTAAGAATAGAGGGTAACGTTATATCTCTTATTCTTGCGCGAAAACAGACATGAAGGGCCGATACAGCCAGTTTATATGTATAAAGA